>VALG01005254.1:0-15894 GCA_009835305.1 Ipomoea purpurea
CTTCCATAAAAATATGCTCCAACTGAACCACTGAGATTATAGTCGTTGTGCATAACGTTAAACTATGTAATTGAATTATATCTTATGCATGTTTTTTCAACTTGGTATTTGCTCCGCATATTTTCGTATATAATATATTAGTTGGAATAAGTGCCTTCAACAGTAGGCCATCCGACACCGCAAATGATACAATTTCTTCAAGTAGAGCCACTTTAAATCTAGAAAAACCAACATTGGGTCCTAAAAACACTAACCTAGGAACATTTCTAAGAACAATATTCTATCCCCAATCCCCTGGAAGGTATTTGTCCAACAATATAACTCAGTCATCTTTCCCAAATTGCACAAATACTTTTTTAAAAAGATAAATTTTAAAAATTTAATTTATTAAATATCTATCCCCTATTTGACAAAAAAAATAAGGGAGCTACCGACCGGAGACGGTCGAAATCAGTTTTTTATTTTTTTTTTAATTTATATTAAAATAATCTTCATTTTAAAAAATTTTTTTAAAAATTCTCCCGGAATGACGTTGGAAACCTTTTATATTGGAAGAATTTTGGCTTGACAATTGAATAAGTTTAGGGACCTAATTTGTTGGTTTTTTTAAGTTCATTGGTCTTTAATTGAACCTCCATCATAGTGCATTTTTCGATCCTCGAGTTCATTTGATCTTATTCCTATAATCCTGTTAGAGTTTGAATTTTGGATTAGTGTGAATATCCCGCCTCCGCTTTCGCTTTTCGCGCAAAGATAAAGGATTCGATAAAAAATCTTAGGAATGCTTGAAAAATTTGGTGGGTCTTTAGAACCAGCAACCGATACACTCGAACTCCAAACCGACCGAACACTAAATGCTTAAACCTGGTTTACACTTTTTAAATATCGAATACACGAAACTGAAAAAAATCGAACACCCGAAACCCAAACGCGGCACCCCACTTAGTATAGTAACTAGTTTTTCACACGCATTGCACGAAAGCGATAATGTCCAATGACTTATTTTTAAATAAGTATTCAAAGCATATCAACTGCTAGATTATATATGAGCATGTCCATGCATAGTTAAATTGAATGTTGAATTTCTTTAATTTAAATTAGTAATTCAAAGTATTATAATGAAGATAATATACTAAGAGATTTGATTATAAATTTGTCACTAAAATAAATATTTCAACTTTCGTAAATAAACGGTAGTCTAAATAATTAATAGTAAAAATGATAGTCTATATAAATATACTTTTGTTAAAATAATTCACCAATCTTTTTATTATCTTGTGGTAGCATGTCATTGTCTTCATACTTCAATTACTTGTATCTTTTTTATTGGTAGCTATGATCTATGGCATGTGCAATTGGATATTGGTGGCAGTATAGAGGGTAGTGTCCATCGCAATGAGATTATGATTCTGGAGCTTTTAGATTATATTCTTGTGTGTATATGGCTTGGATGACCCTGATCTTAGTTGTATTATGGAACCATTTAATTATCCTTGCAAGCGCTTTGTTAAATATTTGGCAATGAAGTTTTTTTCAACATGTTAATGTGTGAGATGTGTGTCATACACTCTCATGTAAAAGTACTTGAACAAAAATATTAATATTTATTATATTTTTATTTAATACTTGGTAAATAAATATATAACATATTTGTATTATAACTTTGATATTATAATATTTAATTACAAGATGCAAAAAAAAAAAAAAAAAAAAAAAAAAGACAATGGACAATGCAGTTAATATAATTAATTAATGAATATGAAGTAAGAAATCTTTGAATGGGTAGAAAATAAAGATAATATAACTAATGAAATCATATCTCTTTTTAAATTTTTATAAGGAGAAGTGTCAAATAAACCCAATGTACCTATTGTCAATGCCTCAATTCCTCACAATGAACCTAATTACGAGAGAAATCTAATTAACACACTTACTATTAAATTTTGTTCAAATTAGCATTTTAGCAGGTAAATGACTTTAATATATACGGTTACTAATTTATTATCTAAAAATAATTAAAAAAAAAAAAGAATAAGCACCGGCTGTCCGGCAGGAAGCCGGTGCTGTATTTTTTTCTTTTTGTAATTTTTAATAATAATTTTTAAATTATTTTAAAATTATTTTTTTAATAATTGACTTGGTAACCTGTAAAAAAAAAAAGCAATTACCTGCTAAAAATGCTAATTGAACAAATTTAGTAGGTAAGTGTGGTTAATTAGCCTTTAATTTAGTTCATGGTGGGAATTGAGCCACTTGAAAATAATGGGCTTATTCAATTCTCCCTTTTATAATGAATACTTTTTTTTTTAATAAAGACATTATAGACTAAATTTAATACCATATGACCGAAATCATTCAAATAGTGCAAAAGCATAATTGAAAGATTGAGTCTTGTATTTAAATAATCAAAAGAAGAATGATTAAACGAAAAAAAAAACAAAAAAACTTAACCTAATTTTTTTTTTAATTGCAATAAAATGTTTTTCAAGGTTCTTAATTTATAATCTTTGAGTTCATTTGAATGCTATGTATTTCGGTTAATTATTTGACCAAAGTTTATGTTAAATTATATATTGTATTTTTTAATACATTTTAACATATTCATAGTATATGTTTAACAATTATGCCAACTCTGATTGGGACGGAGGTTGTGAACCTTAAGACCTTTCTTTATAGAAATAATGAGTAATTAAAATAAGTAAATAGTTCACGAAGTTTTCCGTTACTAAATTTATACTAATAATACCAAGTTATGTAAGGGAAAAAAATAATATAGTAATGCTCAATAAGGAAATCCATTAAATACGAAAATCTAAAACATCAAAGTCATGTGAATCTTCATTTCACAAACACACTAATATTTTTTTTGTTCCCGTTAAAGGCCTAACTTTATGGGCCCTCTTATTTGATTGTAGAAATGTATTTTTTTTTTTTTTTTTTTTATGATTCCACTAATGATAACATAATAAGTTGGCCCATGCGTGGCATATTGGTCGGTTAGGCAAATTAGTTGGTGGGAGGAAATTTACATTTTGGTCCTGTGATATATTAAGGTCTTGTTAATTTCAGTACTCGATTTTAAAAACTAACAATTTAGTCCTGTAACAATGCAATTTTTAACACATTTAGTCCACCCGGCAAAATGTCGCTGAAAAAAAAAAACATAAACCTTTTAAAATTATCTTATTTATAGGGCAAAATGGTCATTTCAAGTCATGTCTTCTTCTTCGTTGCACCTATTTTCTTAACTGAATGCTCCGGCAAGCCTTGAAACAATTTTGTGGTTATGTTGTTGTTGCTACCATACCCAGCACAAGGCCACATTAAATCCTATTCTGCAATTCGCTAAACGTTTTAGCCTCCAAAGGCTTTAAGGCCACTATAGCCACCACCACCTACACCGTCAAATCCATCCACGCCGCCGCTGTCACCATGAAGCCCATCTCCGACGCTTCGACGGCGGCGGCTTCACTCAAGCCCAGAAACGTAGACCCGTTTCTCACTTGTTTCGAAGCAAACGGCTCCACGACTCTGTCCAACGTCATAGCCAAGTACGAGGATTCGCCGCATCCCGTGAACTGTTGTCACCTACGACTCGTTCTTTCCGTGGGCGCTTGACGTGGCGAAACGCAGCGGCATGTACGCGACGACGTTCTTTACCAACTCCGCCACGGTTTGAGCCGTCTTCGCTCACATCCACCGCGGGAATCTCGGGCTGCCCATGGAGATTAAGGAGAGGGAGGCTGTGGTCCTGCCGGGGATTCCGCCGCTGTACGGCCCGGAAATCCCGAGCAACATCACGGCGCCGGATAGCTATCCGACTTACTATGAAGATGAGGCAATTCTCCAACGTGCAAATGTTGATTGGATATTTGGCCATACGTTTCAAGAATTAGAAGGCCAGGTACGACTAACCTGCATAACTGCAATAGAATCATTGAAATAGGTGCAAGGAAGAAGAAGACGTGAGTTGAAATGACCATTTTTTCATTAATAAATAATTCAAAAAAAGTTTACATTTTTTCTTGTGAATTTGGCCGGTAATTTAGTTGGGTGGACTAAATATGTTAAAAAATTACATAGTTATGAGACTAAATTGTTAGGTTTTAAAGTCGAAATTAATAAGACTGTAATAGTCACCAGGACCAAAAGTGTAATTTTCTCTTATTGTGCGGACCATAGTCCACACAGTGCTGCGTGGACCATAACAAAAAGTATATTTTTAATATACTAAATGTACATTATTTGTGTATTGAATTTACACTATACAAAATAATGTACTTTCAATACTCAAATAATGTAATTTTCCTTAATATAATGTACATTATTAATATACTAAAAGTATATTATTTTTATACTAAATGTACATTATTTTATAACATACAAAATATGGTCCACACAGCTATTGGTCCACACAATAATGATTGGTCTGGTGAGATATCTGAAGGCAAATTATTGTGTGGACCATGAAAATCATATACATTTTTAATATATTAAAAGTACATTATTTTTGTACTGAATGTACATTATATAAAATAATGTACCCTTAGTATATTAAAAATGTACTTTTAGAAAATGTACCTTACGTACATAAATAATGTACCTTTAATATATTAAAAATGTACTTTTTATTTATGGTCCACACAATTGTGTGGACCATGGTCCATCTAATAATGATTGATATAAATATATGATGGCCCCTAGCGGTACAATCCAAAGAATAATTAAAGTGAGAGGTGAACTTGACCAAAGAGAATCCAATTAGGAAAGTGGAGGTGGACTTTTTTTCTGAAAAGAGGGTTAATAGTGTGTTTCGAAGCACGGTATCAAGCACAATCCGGGTAAACAAGCGGCGGGGAGGAGCAGTTGGCCTGGGCAGTGGGAGCATCGGCCGATGACACTAACACTAGATCTTGACCCACTGGCGAGTAGCGAACCCTGTGGGGCTAACTGGACTGAAATGAACCGTCAAATGGTGGCTAGTAGACCGCTCTCGGGTCTGCGGCCTTAGTGCCTTTTAGTACCTTGCCAAAGCACCTTGATCGTCCATCGGCGACCAGAGAGCCTTAGCTTGGTTCGGCCGGCTATGACGGATCACCCAGGTGATGAGTGGCAGGCCATTCGGCTGAAGGGCAGATCGCTATGATGGACTGCTCGGGCGAATCGCTCTACCGGTCGAACGAACTGCTCGGGCGGACTACTCTGATGGACTGCTCGAGCAGTCAAATGAATTGCTCGGCAGAGCAGATCGCTTAGGCAGTTTACCGATGATCATAACGTGACATGTAGAGAGATATTTAGCGGGAGAGTGTGACACCTAGTTGAACAAGCGTTCGACATATGAGGGCAGAGAGTTGTGGTCTGCTCACCTGTCCGCGACATGTAGCCCTAGGAGTAGTATAAAAGGGGGGAGGGGTCTCCGCTCTAGATCATCATCATCAGCTCTCCCTCTCTCTGACTTCTCCCTCAGTCAACGGCGCTGCATGTCAGTAGTCTTTGCAGTCCGCTATTTAGCAGAGCTAGTCGACCCATGGTAGTTGGGCCCTTGGGCCAATTCATTTCTCTTTGTTTATTTACTACATTTGTAACCCCGTTTGTATAATTCAAGGGCTTTGTCCCTACTAATACAATACACTTTACATAACCATTACCCAATATCAACCTTGTTTTATGGTGGGTCCGATTCATTAAAAATCAGCATTGACGCCGTCTGTGGGGACCGTGACGAAAAGTATATGTCCTTAGCTTTAGCCCATTTCGAAACTCGCGACCCTATATTCGACCGCTAAACATTATCCAATCCAGCAATACTAACATGGCCAACTCAAGGAGCCAGCGCTCTAAGGACCTTCTTGAACAGCTTAGCCCATTGGCACGAGGAATGTCTCGATCCCAGAGGTCAAGCTTTGCTGCCCCGCAAAGTCAGAGAACCAACGAACACCTTTATACTGAAGGAAAGCGTGTTTCTAACAGGTAACAACTCGAACCATCGGGAAACTGGAGGTGGGCCAAATAGGCCCACATCACGCCATCAGCTTAAGAATTAGCCCATATGGTTAGCGTCTAGATAACCCAACAAAAAGGGGGCTCACCCGAGCAAGCGTGGGCAGCAAGGCCCAATTCTAGCGCACACCGCCCCTTACATGGCTGAGACACTACAAAGTTAAAGGCAACTAGGCAATAGAGGAATAGAACCTCAATGTTTGAGATCACTATCAAAGACGAGGATCGAAAGGGAACCAACTACCCATCGTCTAAAAAAAAGAAAAAAAATTGAAGGCATAAGGATGCGTAGACTCTGTAGAGTACACTAGCTTAAAAGCTAGATGATACGGGCTGGATACGAAAGCAGATGGTGTGGAAAAAAAAAGTTGAATTCATGAGGATGCATAGAGTACACTAGTTGAACCAACTACATTGGCTAAAAACCAAGTGGTACGGGCTGGATCCGAAGGCGGATGGTTAAAAAAAATAAGTCAGAGACATAAGGAGGCCTAGAGTACTCTAGCTGAAAGCCATGGGGTACAAGTTGACAACGAAGAAATGTGGTGAAAAGTCCTAATTGGCCTTGCATTGAGGGAATGCAGCCCAACGGGACCACATGAAGGGAAGACGATAAAAAATCTTAATTAGGTCTGCATGGAGGGAAGGCAGTCCAATAGGTTCGCATGTAGGGAAGGCATTGAAAAATTCTAGTTGAGCTATATTGAAGGAAGGCAGCCTAAAACATTCGCATGTAGGGAAGGCGGTGAACAATTCTAGTTGGGTTTGCATGTAGGGAAGGCAACCTAAAATGTCCGCATGTAGGGAAGGCAGCCCAACATGTTCGTATCAAGGGAAGGTCGTTAAATATCCTAGTTGGGCCTACATGGAGGGAATGCAGCTCAACAAGTCCGCATATAGGGAAGGCAGTGAAAATTCCAAGTTGGAACCGTAGAGAGGGAAGGCGGCAAAAATCTCTTTTCTTTTTCTTGCAAGGTACATGTGAGGGCCATGCCATCCTAACGAACTGCATGATGTGAAGGTTGTAGGGACCAAGCACCAAGCTATTAGGAAAAGATGAGAACTTTTCAAACCAAGAGTTAAGAGGGTCAAGGCATGTAGAAGGTTGGGAGAATCTATACTTCCTTTGTCCGTCAAAGACAACAAAAAAAAAGTGGGAGACTAGTGATGGGCCCAGGGAGACGGCCCAAAGAATAATTAAAGTGAGAGACGAGCTTAACCAAGGAGAATCCAATTCGGGAAAACAAGCGACGGGGAGGAGCGGTTGGCCTAGGTCGAGGGAGCATCGGCTACCGACCTTGACGCCAGATCTCGACCCACTGGCAAGTGGCGAATCCCGTGGGGGCTAAGCGAACTAAAGCGGACCACTAGAGGGTGGTCAGCAGACAGCTCCTGAGTCCACGGTATTGGCGTATTTTAGTCCCTTGTTGGAGCACCTTGGCCGTCTATCAGCGATCAGAGGCCTCAGCTTAGTTCAGCGGCTATGACAGATCACCCAGGTGAGTGGCAAAAGGTCGGACGAACCACTCGAGCGGGTAAATCGCTTAGGCAGTTAGCAATGCAATTGGCGATGATTAGAACGTGGCGTGCACAGAGATATTTGTCTGGAGAGCGCGAGTGCGCGACACTTAGTGGGACACGTGTACGATGAAGGAGGGCAAAGAGTTGTGGCCCGCACTTGTTCGTGACTTGCGAGCCTAGGAATAGTGTAAAAGGGAATGGGTCTCCGTTCCAAATAATCATCACAAGCTCTCTCTCTCTCTCTCTCTCTCTCTCTCTCTTGAATTCTCCCTCAGTCAACGACACATCAAGTTAGTTGTTTTTGCGGTCTGCTAGTTCGCAGTGGTAGTCCACCCCCGGTATTTGGGCCCCTTGTGCCAAATTCATTCTCTTTATTTACTATACATTTACAACCCGTTTGTATTAATTCAAGGGTTCTATGCCCTATTAATTCAATACACTTTTCGTACTCATTACCCGATTTCAACCCAGTTTTATGGTGGGCCATGTCCATTAAAAACCATATAGTCACAAATTAATACATAAATCAAGAGAATTGAATTATTTTAGGGGTTAGATATTATGATTAGTATAATTGTCAAAAAAATTAAAAAAAAATTAAAAAATTAAGTTTTTCTTTTTCACCGAATTTTAAAAGCGATTCGAATATAATTGTATGTTTGGGTTTGTTTTTTGGCAACAAGACTAATATTAAATAAGTAATTAAGTTTTAAAACTAGGGAGTATTTGTTTGCAGTCTGTAGGGAATTTAAATGTAAACCCCCGTTTAGCATATCATTATGGAGTTCCACCAGGAGCTCTTCTGTTGGCTTATGACTCCATTCAGAAAATTCTTGCCATTTCAACCAAGTAAGTATTCTGCTGTTTAGGCGCTTTAATTTGCCTACTTGAATCATTCTTATGTTTAGTGCCCGTAAAAGTTTGGTGGTCATCTTGCAGAGATGGCAGGATCAAATTGTTTGGGAAAGATGGTGCCCAAGCTCTACTGGAATCTCCTAACATAGTACCAAGCAAATTCTTGCAGGTTGTCATTTAATATGAAGTATAACATATTTATCCTATCAGTTACTTGTCTTTCCTGACCATCAAAGACCAAAAGTTGATTTCTTGGTATCATTGGCAAATAGTATATTGCTTAGAATTCAGTTAATTGATTCTTCTTGTCTTGCAGTTTATGGAAAACCAAGGCTTTCTCATTAAGATAAATGTTGATAACCACATTGAGGCAAGTCATTCAATAGAATCCCTTTCTTTTAGTATCTCATTTTCATCCATGTGTCAAAATGAACAACTTTAATCTGATCTCTAAATATAATTGTGTTCAGGTTTGGAATGTAGACCAGAAGTCTTTGTCAAATATTCATGACTTTAAGAGGGATATCACCTCTTTTAAAATTATTCAACATACTCCATATATGTAAGTGTTTCTGCCCTAGACCTAGCCCCATAGGCTTTATGTTAGTAATGTAGCTTCTAATTTCATGTGTTTTGACAGGTATATTGGAGATTCTCTAGGTTATGTTTGGCTTTTGGAGTTTGAAAAAGAACTGTGCAATGTAGTGAGGATGAAATATCGTATACCTTTTTCAGAATCCCGTGGTGAGAATGATACCTAATTTCATTATTCATCTTCATTATCATGATAGAATACAGATGTGTGTGTAATATCCTTACTTATCAAAGGAGCACTTTCTCTTCAAGTCTCCATTACCCTTTATGCTTGCCCCCAACTCCCAATCCCTGAAATCCCAGTTGTTGATGGGATAATTGATAATTGACCAATATGTAATCCTCGTGTAGGGAATTCAAATAAAGTTGGGGACATTGGCATAGTTGAAATCCTGCCTCAACCTACAGCAGAAACTAAGAGGTAGTTTTTCCATATCTGCAGTTTCCTAATCATTCTTGCTGCAGATTTTTTAACTCTTTTATCTACCAAAATATACTTCTTAACTGAGAACTTTTATGAGTGGCAGTTGAAGGCAAAGTTTCCTGTTTGATGCAGGGTTCTGATTATTTTTCGAGATGGTCATCATTATATTAGTGTGGCAGTTCATGAAAAGCAAAGCCATCTTGTAGAAAATTGAAGAAAAATGCACTGCAATCTAGTCATATCATGGATGCTAAAAAAGCAACATCAGCTTGTTGGGCTTGACCTAATGGACTAAAGTAGTGTTGGATACGCATGGAGATATAATTATCTGGAGGCATTCAGATGCTTTGAATTTGAAAGTGAGACAAGAACTTTCAAGAGATGTCTTTTCTTTTACCCGCTCCAAAATGGTTCTTCGTAAACTAGAATATTGGAATAATATCCAATGAATATTCCTATAGCCAAAGTTTACGATGGGTTTATGCTGATGGGATAAGGCAGTCGAGTGTTATGGTTACAAGGGCTTCTCTGATTAAGTGAGCACTTATCCACATGAATTTTTCTTTTCTTTTATTCTCATCTTTTATTCTATTCCATGGTGGCATATCCCCATTTGATCTAGTACGTTCTGACAGACATTACATTTATTGTCACGCTCTAGTCTTCACATTCTCCTTGTATGGAACTATTGACTAATATCATCTATCCGTATTCTGTCCTACTGTTTATAAAATATGGATAATCAAGTTGTCTCTGAGCAGGAACAATCTCTTATTTGTAGGCATAGTTTACTGGAATGAGGATAATGAATCACCCCACAATTTTGTTGGGACTTCGTCCACTCTGAGTATTGTCTTGATATGGAGATTATTTAATGCTTAAAGCACCAAGGGCAAGCAGAAAAATATGATGCACTCCTGTTTGCTGGGAAGTCAGGTGTTGTTTATGCCATATGATGATAGTTCAGTAGACAAGGTACCTGTTGAAATTCGAACCAAGATCCCACCCTTCACCCCCTAAGGAAATAGTGGGCGAAAGTTGCCATTTGATTGATTCTAAGCATCACGCGTTGCAAAACATCATAACAGATATACGCCATACATTGTCACATTCAGGGAATGCAGGTATGTACTTTCTCCTTACTTTCTGGCCATATATCATGTTTGCAAGGACAACGGAAAACTTTGGTTCTCTGTATCTTTGTTATGCAGGATTGTAATCCCCTGACCAAAGATATATTTCCTCTTTTTCCTTTTAAGAGGAAGGAAGAAGGTGGAACTAGTCTAACTCAGCGCGTTCGGTCAAGTGTTCAAAGGCTAAGAACTTGTACATAACAGGGCATAGTAATGGAGCCGTAAATTTTTGGGATGTCTCATGCCACCTCTTGCTTCCAATTGTATCACTCACTCAACAGGTAGAAAGAGCCAAAGAACTCTACAACATTCGGATGATAATGAAGCCTGTTTGGTTTACTGCACTTTTTATTTTTGTTTTTTTCAAGTAAGGCTTAAATACAATCTTAAATCACCACGCAGAGCGAAGACAACTTTGTTTTAAGTGGTGTGCCAGTGACATCATTGTGCCTTGTCCACAACTTGGATATCCTTATTTCCGGTGATCAAAAATGGAATGGGATGTTTCGACTTTTGAGAAAGGAAAAATATGGGAGTATATTTTAGTGCATTAGAGCTTACTTCTAACATCTAACACATGTGTTTTGCAGATTCGTATTTATAAATATATATCCAAGGCCTTTGCCCCAGATTCAAAGAGCGGTAGCAATCAAATTATCAAAGTTTAAGCTTGTGAAGGTTAAAGGAGCTGTAGTTTCTATTACTGTGAACCCAAAATGGAAAAAGTTTTTGTGTTGGATCTATTGGATACGTGAGCCTTCTTTCTTATCTTACATTTCTTATTTTTCTTACTATTGGTTGGGTTGTTATGCAAGAATGGAATGATTTATATTGTGTTAGTAAAGTAATTGTTATTGGAGGAAGCATACCGTTTATCTGATGGTGTTACAGACATTCCTTGCATGCTCAAACTTTGCGTCGTCATGTTAGCTCAATGTCTAAATTTGATATTCCAATTCCAAGGGTTTTATATACAGGTCTCACTAATTGATTTTGAGAGCCTGAGCTTAAGGTATGGAAGGAGCATAGGAAATAAATACTGCACATGCCCAGATATCATCTCTTCACAGTTTGAGAAGAATGTTCTAGTGGTGGCTACCAGAGATTCATCAGTGTTGGCTCTTGATGGTGAGACGGGGAACATATTAAGCCCTAGGTATAGTTCATCCTATGAAGACCTCCAGAGCTCTATTTATGCAGATTATTGGTAATTTTTAGTATTCCAAATGTCTAGTTTTTCGACGTTATTCATGGAATTACACAAATCAGTAAGTATAAGCAGTTTTCGATCTCCTCTTCGATCTTGGCTTTTATCAGGTGCACAGGAAAAGTCCAGTAGTGGATCTAGCATTTCAGATTGCAAGAACACAGATAAGGGAGTTCTGATGCCTCAAGGCTACCAACTAGTATTAGCTCGTTCTGAAAAAGCTGTTTATGTGTATTCCTTGGAGCATGTAGTTAAGGTAAGAGGGGGCATGTTACTTGGATATCTAAAGCATAATAATAAATTAGGCTTGTGCAAATCATTCCTATATAATATAGTTAATAGTATATATATTATAATATTTTAATATAGTAATATATATATAATATATATATATTTAATTTATTTATTTTATTATAAACCAGCAGGGAATTAAAAAACTTACACTCACGAGACGAAGTTCGATTCCTCTTCTTGCTGCTGCTGGGCTTCCACTTTTGATGGTCCTCAGCCTAAGTCTCATTCTTCTCTTTTCAAATGGAAAAGTTGAGATAGGTATTTCTCCTCCCTTTCTTGAATGCATTTCCTGCACAGATGCGTGTTCATTTAGAGATCCTGTTTGGGATGATTTGAAAATCTCGATGTATGAGTGCTTATTTAGACCTTTGAAACATCAATCTTGTAACGAATGCTCTCGTAAAGAAGAAAGTAAAAAGAAAATAGTATTTTCATTCAACAACAACAACGGTTACAGCTTGGAGTTTAAGTAGTAACGGCCAAGGCCATTCTTGACTTTTCACAGCTACAACTGCATCATACGGTTAATCATACATCAAACGCTGCGTTTTATTTAAGGGTTCATTACAATACCTCCCTTTAAACCCAACTGAGACATGAGATGGTGGTATTCCTCCCAGGTCGCTTCTTCCGGAGATAGGTTAGCCCATTGTACCAATACTTCTACTAGGGCTGCATTATTCCACTTCAAGATCCTTCTTCCCAAAATGGCCACTGGCTCTGTTAGTGGCTGTCCATCAGGCCCAATCAATGGTGGTTCCAGTTGGACTAGTCTGCCATGGCTTACTCTCTTCTTTGAGTTGTGATACATGAAAAACCGGGTGGATCAAAGCGCCCAGATGGGAGCTTCAATCTTTAAGCCACTTGCCCAATCTTTTCCAATACCTCATAGGATCCATAGAACTTAGAACTGAGCTTGACACTCTTCCTGATAGCCACAGATACCTGTCTATAGGGTTGTAGTTTCAAGTAGACCAAATCACCCACTACAAATGATCTTTCTGATCTTTTTTTGTCAGCATAATGCTTCATTCGCTGCTGTGCTTGCCTCAGGTTATCCTTAAGTATGGACAACATGTGCATTATGTTCTGAATCTAGCTTTCTGCACTCTCATTAGCTGATCTTGGTGCATCATTGATGGCTAATTGTGGAGGTGGGTATCTATATAGGCTTGGAAAGGGGGACATCTTCAATGAGCTGTGATAGTTGGTATTGTACCAGTGCTTTGCTAGTGAAAGGCAACTCTCCCCTGTTGAGGCTTATGTAAGCACATGCATCTGAGATAAGTTTCTAGGCATCTATTGAGTCTATCTGTTTGTCCATGTGACTAAGGATGATAAACCAGAGCTCATGTGCAATTTAGTTCTCATCCTTCTAAAGGCCTCTCTCCAAAATTTACTGAGGAACACCTTGTCTCTATATGATACAATCCCTTGTGTTAACCCATGCAATTTATACACACTTTCCCACCTCTTCTTTTCTAGACAAGGCATCGGCTGCTGAATTGTCCTTCCCTTTCTTGTAAGTGATGGAGTAGTCTAATCCCAGCAGCTTAGTTTATCCTCTTTACTGAATGACTGTAGTGATCTTCTGTTCAAGTAGATATTTCAAACTTTGATGAATCAATTTGAATACTGAAGTGCTCCCCTTGTAGATAAGTCTCCACTTTTGTACTGCATTTAGAATAGCCAAATACTCCTTCTCATAGATAGATGATGCTGCATGCTTAGGGCCAATCTTTTACTGTAATATGTTATTGGCCTTTCCTTCCTGCATTAGTATAGCCCCAATCCCTCTGCAAGATGCATCAGCTTCAATTACAAATTCTTTCCTCAAAATTAGGCATGGTTAGGACTGGTGCTGAACACATGGTTTCTTTCAATTGTTCAAAAGTCAGTTGTGCTTCCTCAACCATGAGAATTCCATTCTTTCTACATATGACTCCATATCCTCTTATGAATTTCCTGTAGTAGCCAGTGGGCCAAGAAACCCCTTAGTGCCTTGACAGTGGGAAGGTTATGGCCAGGACATCACAGCTTCTATCTTGGTAGGGTCAGTGGGCTAGCCCTTCTCCTGTCAAAATATGCCCCAAGTATTCCACTTGTTTTTTAGCAAAGAAACACTTGCTCCTTTTTTGGCAAACAGTTGATTTGTCCTTAGTGGTTGCAAGGTGATGGCAAGATGTTACAGATGGGTATCCCAAGCAGGGGCCTGTATACTAATATATCATCAAAAAACACAAGAATGAATTTCCTTAAGTGTGGCAGAAATACCTCATTCATCAATGCTTGAAAAGAGGCTGGGGCATTGGTGAGGCCAATGGCATGACCTTGAATTCATATAGGCATTGGTGTGTCTTGAAGGCAGTCTTGAATTCTTCACCTTCTTTCATTCTGATTTGGTGGTAACCAGCCCTTAGATCAATCTTTGAAAAGTATGTAGAGCCTGCTAATTCTGAGAATAAGTCTTCTACTAGTGGAATAGGATACTTGTTCTTGATTGTCATCATGTTCAAGCTCTATAGTCTATGCAGAATCTCCATGATCCATCTTTTTTTGGCACAAGCAACCCTAGAGATGTAATGGGGAGGTGCTTGGGCATACAATTCCTGCTTGTAGCATCTCTGCAATCATCTTTTCAATAATGTTCTTCTGGTCATGATGTATACCTATAGGCCTTCAAATTGATAAGTTTGCATTGGCCCACCAAGGGATGGCATGGTCATGCCTTCTAGTAGGGTAACCCTTGTGGCTCTTGGAAGATATCAACAATTGTCTTAGCAAATCCTCCACTGCAGTGTCCATAACTTCTTTAGATGCCAAGGAGGACTCTATAGCATTGCAGAATCCAGTCAGTTCAGTTGGCTTCTGTTATGAACTGCAGCAGTAATCAGGAACCCCAAGGCTCCTTTCTTAGTCCAGTTAGCCTTTTCCTTTGTGGTGGCTTCTTTAAGGTTCATTCTTCCAGAAATCCCTTCTAGTGTAAACCCTCCTCTTCCTTCTTTAATGAATGATATTCCCAAAGGCCTAGTGTGCAGCTGAATGGGAAGAAAAACTGATCAAGCCAGTCCATGCCCAGAACCATATCACATCCCCATTCTTAACAATCTGAAGTCTCTCTTAAACTCTTCTCCCTTGCAGTGTCCAGGGAGAACTCATTGCAAGCCTCATCACAAATCAAAGGTCTGGCCATTGGCCACTGTCACATAGAGTGGATTAATTTTGTAAATGTGAGATTTGAGTCCTTGGACCACTGCAGGATCCAGAAAACTATGAGTACTGCCTGTATCTACCAGGATGATTAATTTATTTTTACTCACTCCCTGCCCAACAACTTGATTGTGCTCAACCCTTCCCCTCCTAGCATGGCTAAGAGAGAAACCTCATCAAGCCCTTCTTTCTCTTCATAACTGTTCTCAGTTCCCCCAAGTTTTCCGCTATCTCTCCCTGATCAAGTTGGGCCCCTCACGGCCTGTCATCACATTGAAGGACTTAGGTCTGCATTTATGGCCATGTTGTCATTTCTCTCTAAATAGAAGCATAACTTCTGTTCCTTCTGTATTTCTTTTTTGCTTGACTCAATTGGACCATAGGCTGTCTTTTGTTACCACTAACAGACCCTGGAGTATGAGTATTGGTTGCCCCTCTGTTAGACCACTTAGTTCCCATCAACCCCACTTCAAATTGTCTAGCATACACATATGCATCCATTATGGAATGGGTTGGTGGTCTTTACAAAACATCTTATGTGGCTCTTTAATCCACTAGTATAGTTCCTGATGAAATAGATTTCTGTCAAGGTGGGGGTGTGCCATCAACAATTGGATTCTAAGCTCATCATATCTGTTGTTGTACTCCTCCAC
>VALG01005256.1:0-24494 GCA_009835305.1 Ipomoea purpurea
AAATTGTCATATTAGTTTTTCATGGAAAAAAGCAAAATACCTAGGATGAGCTAGGAATTTGTTTTCCTCATTCTCATGGAAAACAGAAAACTTTTTCCGAGTCAATTAACAAAAAAAAAATGATAAAAGGAGAAAAGCTCCGCAATTGTCGTCTCTTCCTATCGTGATCTCGATCACCTCCCGGTAGTGGTCCTCTCTCTCCATCGTGAGGAGAGTGCTCTCCCTAGTGATCTAGGGTTTTTATATCAATTTTGTTTCATGGAGAATGTACCTCTTCTATTGTTTTACGCATCTCTGCTATTGTTTTACGCATCTCTGCTATTGTCGCACTGAGTTCACTCACCTGCAAATCCAATGGATATTCACCAATTGGAGAAACAGTGCGCCGATCTCTCCCTGGCAGCGGAGGAGGTGGACGGGTTAGCAGCCCCGGAAGTACAAGCGGTTCCTGATGGAACGATCCAGAATAATTCTGATTGGGCGATTCCTGACTGATCGTCAAATCCGATTTGATCACATGCAGCAACACATGGCGTCGATATGGCGGTCCGGTAATGGGGATTGTACGCAGGGTTGCGCTGAGGGATGATTTGTTCCTGTTTCAATTCCCGCACCAGAAAGATCTACACCGCGTGATCGACGATGGACCCTGGTCGTCTTGAACAACAATCTGCAAATTTGTGAGAAGGTGCAAATTGGGGCAAGGCCAGAGGAGGTCGTTTTTGAACTCCGTCCTCTTCTGGTTCAAATTCACGGGCTATCAGCTACGTATGCTTCCCAGGATTTTATTGCTAAAATTGGTGACCAGATTTGGACTTTCATCGCGGCTGATCCCCACAATTTTGGGGGCACTTGGAAGAGCTACTATAGAATTAGGATGCGCTTATCCATAGCGTCACCTCTCAGGAGACGGATGAAAATTAACGAAAAGGGATGGCTCAACGCAGTGGATCCTTTTCAAAACGAGAGGCTGGGTACATTTGTTATGTTGTGGGATCATCGGCCATTCGGGACAAATTCTGCAAGACAGTCTATGAAGAGGGCGTGCTACCAGAGGCCTTTCCATTTGGGCTTGGATGCGGGCAGGTCCACGAAGGCAGGTTAAACCGATTGGGGCGAAATGGCTGCTCTCCCAACGATGACTTCTGTGCAGGCTCTGAACACCCCTGCGACTAGGCCTCCCCCAGCCACGTTTATGGCGATGGAGGAGTCCGATGACATCCAGGGTGATTTGAAGCGACGCCCCGTGAAGAGGTTGAGCTCAACAGAGAGGATGACTGAAGGAGGATGTGACGATGGTGGAAGGTCTGAACAAACAAGGGATGGGAGTCTGGTGGACCAGGCTCGCCGAAGCCAATGAGTCTACTCAGTTGGAACTGCCGGGGTACGGGTGGCACCCGGACAGTTCGCGAGCTTATGGGCATAGTGTCCAAACAGCGACCCGAATTTGTGTTTTTAATGGAAACCAAAGGCGACAGAACAACAGATGGAGACAATACGAATAAAGTTGGGTTTTGATAATAAAATTGTGTGGATCGCGTCGGTATTGGCGGAGGTCTGACTTTCTTTTGGAGAGATACGAATAAGGCTTCGTTATTAAGCTATTCTAACAACTATATTGATATGGAGATAACGCTACATGGGCAACCGGCGTGGCGTTTAACGGCTTTTATGGAGAATCGGACAGAACACAACGCCAAGCATCTTGGGACCTCCTTCGACAACTTAAGGCTCGATCAGCATTGCCTTGGCTTGTCGCGGGAGCTTAACGATATTGCTTGTCTATCGAAAAAAAGAGGTAATCATTCTCATCCGGCGGCTTTAATTGAAGGCTTTAATGACGCTTTAGGTGATTGTGAACTGGTGGATTTAGGAATGACAGGAGGCAGATTTACTTGGGAAAAAGGTCGGGGAACGGAGGAATTGGGTGGAAGAGAGGTTGGACAGGGCCGTCGGCAACGGTGGATTGGCTGGAAATTCATGACCAAGTTCTGGTAAAAAAAATTATACTCATTCTTCTGACCATCGGGCTATTCTGGTGGACCTCTTTAAGGGTCCGGAGCGATCGGTCAATCGTGCCTTCAGGTTCGAGAATGCGTGCTCCTGGAGGAAGGATGCATGAAAGTGGTGGGTGAAGCATGGCAGATGTCCAGTGGCATGATTTCAACAGAGGCTAGCGACTTGCGGGTCCCGACTCAGACAGTGGTGGGGATTATAATAAGAGATTCGGGGGTCGCATCAAATTCTCAGAAGAATTCTAGAGCAACTAAAAGAGGATCGTGATCCAGCTGCTGTAGAACGCTTCTAATCTGCAGAACACGAATTAGGAGGACTGCTGAAAAGCCGAGGAGATTTTCTGGAAAACAACGGTCCAAACAGCTCTGGTTAAAACAGGGGGATACAAATACAAAATTTTTTCATCGATCGGCTACTGCTCGCCGACGACATAATATGCTTGCTCGACTCAAGGACCAAACCGGGATTGGGTCGAAGGGTCAGCAATGAACTCGGAGATCTCCAGGATTTCCAGAGCATTTCTCTACCGGCACCATGAGTGCCTTCTCTTTGATTGTGTTCCGGGAAAGAGTAACTGCGGAGATGAACATCTCTATGGCTTCCCCCTTTACCATTAATGATGTTAAAAACTGCCCTGTTTGATATGGCCCCGGAAAAATCTCCCGGCCGGACGGCATGACGCCAGCTTTTTTCCAGCATTTCTGGCCGGTTATAGGGCATGACTTAACAGTTTTCATCATCAATTGCGTAGAGCAGAAATGTTTCCCGCCGGATTGAACGATGCTAACATCGTTCTATATCCGAAAAAATCTGTTCCTGAAAAGGTCTCGGACCTTAGGCCTATAGCACTGTGTAACGTAGTTTACAAAGTTGTTGGCTAAGATGATTGCCAATAGGATGAAAGGGGCGTTAGAACGAGGTGGTTTCCCTAACTCAAAGTGCCTTTGTACCCAACCGCTTGCTTACAGACAAATATTATATTGGCCGGGGAAATTGGCCATTACTTACGTAGGAAAAGAATGGGGCACAGGGATGGGCTGCTTTGAAACTGGACATGGCTAAGGCCTACGACATAATGGAATGGGGATTTTCTCGAAGGGATTGTTGAGGTGTTGGGTTTTGAGAGGGCTGGGTGGACTTGGTTATGCGTGTGTTAGAACGGTGAATTACTCGATCTTAGTGAATGGGGAGACCGTGGGGCAAGTTTGCCCTACTAGGGGCATTCGACAGGTGATCCGTTGTCCCCTATTTTATTTATAATATGTGCCGAGGACTATCCATCCTTCTACAACAAGCCGAGGCACGAGGCGATATTCACAGTGTGAGGGTGGCCCGGGGAGCTCCGCCATCACTCATTTATTTTTTGCTGACGATAGCCTGCTTTTTTTTCAGGGCAAATGAAATGGAGGCTTTTAAAGTCAAGGAATGTCTTGATATTATCAGTATGGCATCCGGGCAACTCATTCAATTTTGATAAGTCTAATGCGGTGTACAGTTGCAATACTGCGAGCCTGACTCGGACTTCAGTCTCCAATCTTTTCGGGGTACACGAAGCGGAGGATCTAGGTCGTTATCTGGGTCTCCCGTCTATGTTGGGCCACAATAAAAGGCGTCAATATTCCGATATGTGAAGTAAAGGATGTCCGGCACCGGGCACGGATCGGGTCTTGGCAAAACAGTTACTCTCGCGAAGGTAAAGAAAATTCTGCTCAAGAGTATTGCCAATCTCTCCCTATTTCTACCATGTCGGTCTTTTTATTACCGCTGGCGCGTGCTGTGATTACATTGGAGAAAATGTTCAACCGTTATTGGTGGTGGTGGTGGAGGACAGGATATAGAGGAATCCATTGTGTAGCTGGGTTTTAGGATGTGTGTGCCAAAAACATTGAGGTGTCTGGGATTTAAAAAGCTCCACAGTTCAACGTTGCCCTTTAACCCAAACAAGGTTGGCGTCTCTTAGTGCATCCTGATTCATTGATCTCCCGTGTAATGAAGGCAAAGTATTACCCAAAACAGATTTTTTTTGAGGCCAAATTGGGAGGAAATCCAAGCTATATATGGTGTAGTATCCTTGCCGGACAGCGATCTCCACAAGGGTGTGGCCCGACGGATTGGCGACGGGTGTGACACTTAAATTTTAGGGTTGGACTGGGATCGCGGATCAACTTCTATTGCTATTAGCCACTCCACGTGTTGAGGAATTAAAAGAGGCCAAAGTGCATGACCCTTATGGATGCTCAGGGGCGGGGGATGCTGAAATAATTCGTGACCTCTTTCTTTCCGGTTGATGTACCGAATATTCTTGCGACCCAGTAAATGTCCAATTCAAAGACTGCTGGCGGTGGGCGGGAGACATTTCATGGTACATATGACAGTCAAACATGGCTACAGATTAATCACAGAGGAGGGGAATCGACAAGGTGAGGGGCATGAATTCAAAGCTTGAATGCGCTATGGTCACTGCCGGTTCCTCCAAAGGTAAAAATCTTTTGTGGCGCTGCGCTCGTAATATCCTCCTGTGCGTGACAACCTTCGTTCTAAAACATGTTTGGATCGGTGGAGGTTGCCCTATTTGTGGTGCTGTGACGGAAACAATGTGAGCATGTGTTCGGCTCTGTATCTTTGCGCAGGAGATCTGGACAAATGCAGATCCCCTTCATAGGGACGAAGCATTCTTAGCTGGCTGGATGTCCATAATTGGGCATCAACTCAGGGAGAGGCGATGAAGCTAGCTGCTGGTTTTTGGATCATTTGGCAAGCGCGTAATGAGGCTGTATGGGAAAATTCTCCGACAGTGGGTACTTCTCGGATGCTTTATGGAGAGAATACAGAAAATTGGAAGGAGGCAATATATTCGTCCAACAACGAGAAAGCATGGATCAACCACATCTAACAGCTTGGACCCTCCGCCAAGGAATGTTTTGAAGTGTAATATTGATGCGCATTAACTGGGAATGATGCATACTATGGAGCGGTGTTACGCGACCACAATGGGCATTTTATTGCAGCAAAGTGTGGAAGACTGAATGGAATAAAGGACCCCTATGTGGCTGAGACTTTAGCTGCCAAGGAGGCTCTTTCCCTGGCTGAAAACGGTCCAGATAGGAAATATTATTCTTGAATCAGATTGTTTTAAATTTTTGCAATGCTTTCAATTCTAGTATTTGATTTTTTACGCTGATTAATTGTAAAGGCAATGTGTGTCGATGCCATAAGACATTGGGAACATTAGTGTTACCCATGTCAGGAGATCAGCGAATTGTGTGGCTCACGAACTTGCTCGGCAAACCGATTCTTACGCTGATTCTGGGGTGTTGAATGATCCCCGCCTGTTGTGTTATCTTCGAGCTTATTATAGTCAATTTATCATTGAAGTTGTTCGTTTTCAAAAAATAAAAAAAAATAAAATAATAATAACAAATAAAAAATAAAAAAAAAATAAATCATTATCATTTTCAATTGATAAACATTTTTTTTCCATCCACCTAAACAATCACCAAATTAACTATTTCCTTCACTTTAGAAATCAATTATTCTAGATAAATGTTTTTACATTCAAACAAATCCTCTCCTTGGATTATTGGACGGTAGTACATATGTGAATCTACGAGTAAGGAGGTCTAATCTTCTCATATATGGGGACGTACACTGTCGAACATTTGCGGGATTCTGATGGGGAGGTCAGGCATTTCTAATAAATTAGAATATTATCCTGGTTTCTCCTGTATATGAAACTATGTATTGGAGACTTTAAGTGCATATGTATCTATTTCGTCTATCCTCTATCTTCTTTGCTTTCAAACCCTTGCTTGGGTATTGATTTTATCATATCATTTATTCATCAATCAATATTTTAGTCTTATCAACCTCGTCTTTTGTGGCCTTAAATCTTTACGTTTAGGGCTCTAATTCACCTCGTTTATCTTCATGTATATTTTTATTTTGGTTCTAGCACCTTTGGGGTAATAATTAGCTATTATCTATTTATTATCTCTCAGTTTCATGTTATTTCTGCTATACATACATGATCTTATAAGTTCGGTCCTGATAATCAACTATTCTTTTGATCATCATATATGCTTGAAACTTTTGGACATTTCTTATTAGTTATGAATTCAAAAATAAAAATTATGAAAACATACAATATTAATTTTATGAATTTGTATTCTATGATATAATTTGCCACTGAGCATCTGAATTCTTAAGCACTGCAACATACCCAAAGGGGAAAAGAAATTGTTGAATCTTTTTCAATAAATGAAACATGTTGATGATACTTCTACGGTGTGTTTGGTTTGAATATGATTAAAATTGAAATTAAAATATGAGAATTATATTAAACGTTCATTGGTAATTGAAATGTGTTTTGGTAAAGTATTTGCATGTTTAAGGGTAGGTTATTTGAATTATGATTATCAAATTATGTTTGATTTATATATTATGATTCTTTATAATTCGAATAAAATTTTAAAATACAAAAATAAAAAATCAAGACGTAAACAATTAATTCTAATATGATGACATCCAAAACATCAATAAAATAAAAAAATAATAAATAAAAAAAAAATCGCCCACATGGGTAGTTCAACTGGTCATAGAGGTGAAACTTTGGAAGAATATAAATAAAAAATCAAAACAAAAATCTAAACATTAATTAATCATATATAGTGAGAAAGCGATGAAATGAAGATAGATAAGCATTAAATTACTGGAATGATACCTAATTTAAAATTATATATAATGAGTTTTTAATTATAAGGGGAGTTAATACCCGATTTGGTCCCTCAAATATTTAAGATTTCACCACTTTGGTCTTCGACTTTCAAACTTGCTCATATTTCATCCCCAACTATGCAATTTTTTCTCTAATAGTCTTTGTCCAAACCATAATAGTCTAATTAGGATAATTTTGGTTAACAATTGCATAGTTGGATATGAAATTGAGCAATCTAGTTCTGGAATATAGTCGAGAACAAAGTAGTTGAAAACCTAATAATCAATGGACGAAATTTTTGGTATTAATCAAGGGTAATCAAATCCTATATATATGTGTTTGAAATGTTGTCAACCAACCAAGAATAAATTTCACTTTTGGTCCCTTGACTATTGTACATGTATCAAATTTTGGCCATTACGGAGTACTAATACTTTTCAAATTAAGTGCATGGCTATGTAATTTGTATTACGTTTTGATCGTTGCACTATATTTTCAAAGTTAGGTTTATGAACTTTGTAATTTGTATCACATTTGATCATTCCGTCTAATTTTTCGACCAACAATTGTAAAAATTTCAAATGAGAAAAAATAATATATTAGTAATAGTTGGCCGAAAATACTCTTTTAATTAGTTCATCTTTTTTTTTGTTTGAATTCTAACAATAGTTGTCTGAAAAACTTAACCAGAAATAATTGAACGGCAGAACCAAAAGTAATAAAATTAAATAGTCATGTATCTAATTTAAAAATATTTAACTACTTAATGACAAAAATGTGATACAAATTACATTAATTTTATGTATCTAATTTAATAGAATACAGATGTGAATCAAAACTATCAATATCAAAATTATTTGTGTGAGAAAGAATGAAACAACAAGAAAATTCTCAACACGAGGCTGCTGAACCACTTGACAAAACTTCACTACTGTCATCACCTTCTTCACCAAAGCGATAGTTCTCATGTACTTGAAGCAAAAGTTCCCGACAAGGTACAACTGCACCAAGCTTGATGCAAGCAAGGAAAGCGCCCGATAGCTTTCGGTGGAGACTATATGCTTCCTCTGGGGGAGGTGTTAGCCTGTGCCTCAGCATAGTAGCCCCGAGATTTGAAATGCTTTGTATTATATTGTTAGATCGAAAATCATAGCCTCCCATCTTTGAAAATGGCAATCTACAACAAAACCGGCCTGCACGTGTGTATCTATCATTACATCTGACTCTTCCCCTGTCAGAAACCCAAGCCTCTTCGACATCTCAATCACAGCTTCACGATCGCTGTTTGCACAAGCAAGAACCTGATACGTTGAAACATGAGTCTCTCTCTCAGTACATATTGTCTACACAATGTTGTCTAAATCTCACTCGATTCAAATTGTAATTAATATTAGTGCAGACAAATTACAACCCAAGAAAACAAAAGGAAAACACACAAATAGCAGAAATATTTGCAACTTTTATGTTTGATTATACGAGGGAAGTATAGAAATAAATCATAGATTGTGTCGCAGGAACACTTCTGACAAAATAAAGGACATCTTACCATTCTTAAATAATCATCAACAAAATGCTTAGGGTAGTCCCGAGCTGCTCCAAAGTCTATGAGATTGATTGATTTTGATGGCTCATCATAAAGAAAATTGCTCCAGTTGGGATCCGTCTGCTTCAAGTTATTCCAACAAGAAACACAGGTGAGCATACAAGGACAAGAAAGAACTTAAATCGAGTGAAAAATACCACCAGTCCACCATAGTGTGGTCTGACACTTGACTTATTACTCTTACCACTTTTTCTCACTTAATGGCAAATCATAAAAGTCAAAATTTATCTTAAGTTGAAGCCTATTGGATGAGGGTATAAATACACAGGGTTCATTGCTCAATATACACTTGTTGAGCTAGACCTAATCAAACAAAGATCTATTTTACATTTTGAGACATGAAGGAGAAAGGTTGACCAATTGGACAGTATATACCCAAAGGAAAACTTGCCTGCATGAAACGAAAGATAAACAGCTCTTTCAATGTGAGTTCAAGCAATTTTTTTCCAACATGGTTGCGAGTTTCTTGGTCAAGCAATGCTACCTTATCAATTGGAATTCCTACAGCAAAAGTAAATGAAACCACCTCAGGAATATTAAAGCATTCTGCCAGA
The DNA here is from genome assembly GCA_009835305.1 of Ipomoea purpurea. NCBI lineage: Eukaryota > Viridiplantae > Streptophyta > Magnoliopsida > Solanales > Convolvulaceae > Ipomoea > Ipomoea purpurea. The sequence goes on from VALG01005256.1 coordinate 8,888, forward strand.
TTGATATCGAATCTAAGACCAAGGAATCCTACTAAGTAGGACTTAGTTTTATCTCAATGCCAGGAATCTCATTATCAACTAACAAGAAGAGTAACCATGAATCAATATGCAATTACCTGGGACAAGTTCTGAAGTTAATACTCTTTTGCCTGACAACTCATCTATCACAGCTGGAACATAGTAGCCAATTTCTCCACGTAGAAGATCACAAAATGTTTTCTGATTTTTTGCTTCCAGCTCATAGTCACATTCACGAGAGAGTTCCTCCTTTGCAACCTAGTGAACAAGCACAGGAAAAGTTATGGTTTTCAAGAACACAACTGAACTGAAGAATGACAAGAATTCTATGAATTCCAAAAGTGTCAAAGATGAAAGTTCCATGAATTAGAATGTTGGTTACCTTCATAGCATTGTCAAGGTACATCTTCTCTGGGATAAGATTAGTATACGTTAAAAGACGTTTTACATTTTCAATATCACTTTCAATGCTGTCAGCAACACCAGGGTATTGTATTTTCATTGCAACCTGCATACCGTCCTTTGTGACGGCCTTGTGTACCTGAAATTTGTGTAAGAGAATGAATATAAAGATACCTTTCCAATCTTCAATACCTCAACAGTAGAAGGAATTTTCCAAGTGGTTTTAGCTTTGGCCTTTGGGCAACCATAAACAATTTTGGGAACTCATTTAGTGGGATTATCCCAAATGGCAAAATAATATTGAGTTAAGAGGGTTGAGGCATTCGTATATTTACCAGACATATATTAGCCATGACAAAATGGACGTAGCTAGAAAATGGAAGATTCTAGCAAATCAACTACCGACTACTGGTTTTCACCAAAAAAAAAGAAAAAAAAAAAAAACTACCAACTACTGCAATCTAAGACTAGAAAAAGGTAATGCCTAAGTATAGCCATTACGATAGCTTTCTAAGTACTAGTATTGTGGAATTAATAAAAAAGAGGAATATAGCTTTAAAAGGAGTTTCAGAGATGGGCTAAGGAACCTGTCCGATACTTGCTGCTGCCATTGGTTCATAATCAAAACTTTTCAGCTTAGATGACCAATCAGTGCCTAATTCAGTGTCCAGAACTTGATTTAGTTGGCTCCTTGGCATCACATCTGCACCCTGACGAACAATTTCCAAAGCAGCCAAAGATCTGCCATCACACAAGAAATTCCATTATTGTACTGTAATAATATCACCAAGGCAATAACAGCGTGCAGCAAAAAAGCTTAATTTCAGCAAAAAAAATTGATGCTACTTCAAAAGGAAAGGGCCAGTAAATGATTATTTTCTACTGCTCCTCTCAATCTAGCAATATAACTCCATAGCATTAAATCAGTTGCATATTGGTTTCTCAAGCAATACATCATGTCAAATTCTTCCACAGAAAGGGGAAAATAGAATCAAAAGGATCTTTCACTTAAGATATATTGAACAAGTGATTTCCCTGTTGAAGTCTATGCACAGAATTCAGCACCATTTGTTTTAATAGGGGATGAAACAAAATTCCAATACTTGAACTCAAGCTAATATGAGCTCATAATTCATAATTATGTAGTTGATTCATTATTAGAATCCAATTTCTCAGCCACCTCCTTTCCACAAAGGATAATCTGAAGCAAATTTGCATGACACACGGAGTACTTGTTGCCTGAATAGATTTTGCATCTAACAGAAATTCCCTTAGTTGTATCCTAGATACACACAATTTCCCATACATACTACAATATAAGTTCTCTTGGTTATCCCATAACATGAACTGGAATATTTACCGGAGCAGGTATAAAAGGATTCATCTTGAATGCTCAACACTCTGCCCTAGTTTAAGAGTGCTCCACGCATTCGGCACATGCAAGAGCCAAACGCTCTGCATTTTTCTCGGATAGGTAAAGGAGAAAGAACATTTGATTGTCCTGTGCGTTTGGGGAACCAAAGACAATTCTCTTTGCTGACTCTTGAAGGGTTCCCATGCAAGTCCAGCCAAGGCCTGCAAACTTCAAAGGAAACAGAAAGAAGATCAAGATATAAGACAGATTCAATTGAAAACAAGTAATGTGCATTCAGAAGCTTAAAACCCAAAGTCTCATAACAGAAAGAAAATGCTCTTTGAAGGGATGTCACTCAGTTTAGTTTTTTTTTTAACTTTGCTATCATATTAGGTGGCCACATTGAACTTCAACTAATCTAGAGAGTCGAACTATAGGTTGAATACTAATTAGGAGGAACTCTCCCAATTCACTTCTCCCAAAAGTTGAATCCTCAACTGCAAAGGCCCCAACCCGCACCGACCCAGCATGAGATGATGCAAAACTCAACGACAGATAGGGCCAAATGTAGGGAGATATGCCAACTTTGGCATAATCCGACATTGGTCTCTTATCCCAAATACGGTCTAGTAACTAAGACCGTGAAGGTAAACTCTTCCAATTCTCCATTCCGGGGTAATGGTGTACAGAACAGGAGGAGTCTCACCCAAGCGCTAGAAAAAGGAGTGGTAGGCACCCTCCTCTCCCTAATTTCTTTGTGCCTCTTGATCACTGCTTGTTGAGACGCAGCTCCACCAGCGGCGATATTCCGTTGAGTAGAGGTTTCATCCTTCTGAGACGACAAACAAGGATCGGCGTCGGTGGATTGTAGCAGCTGCTTCCAGAGGCGGAGACACAGAAACCTCCGAATCCTGGGCAATGACATCATCAGAATCAGGAGAACACCGGTTTTGATCTGGTTGAGGGGAAGAATCCACAAAGTGCACCACGCTTTGCTTAACAGCATTAGAATTAGTTTGGAATTAGGATCAACATCTTCAAAACGCCGAAACCTGCCTTTGGTGAGGCCAGTTAGATCGGTGGCGGATAGAAGGGCGGTCTTGATTAGGGATTGCAAATCCGTACCGTCACTGAGCGGTTGCCGGCGGGCAGCCTCTTTGGCCACCAAAGACAACCCATTTACCACCCTAGCTATGTCATTCACCTTCATATTTCACCAACAACAACAACTCCTGCTAGGTCTGAGTAAGAGAATGGAAGCATGCAATACAAATGAAAAAAACAGAAGATCAATGCTACGCTAACCAAAATCATTCACAGCTTCCAATTCAATAATATGAAGCTTGGATTGGGTATGGCAGTAATTATTGGGAGAGGATCTCTCGAGCCCTATTCCTGCAGCCGTCGCTAGACGACGTGGCTGTGATTTTCCCACAGAATGGGGACGAACCGAACTGTTCGGTTACACTTTAGGACCCTTGTTTAAAATAAACTAAAAAAAAAATAACAAAATTGTTTGATAAATAGTTGTTTACTGATTGGATTAGAAAATTTGATTAATTACTAGTATTAGTTAATTATAGAAAGATATTTACTAAATTGATTGTTAGTTAATTACATGAAAATAACTTTTTTAAAAAAATTGATCAAAAAAATTACTTTAAACTGATTCTTAAATTTTAGCATTTTAAATAATAATATGTTAAAAAGAAGTAATTAATGAAACAGTTATATTGATTGTTTAACTAACATTTATATTGGTTGCCAAGCACCTTGCGCATGGCACTGTAGTGACATCTCCTATGTGGGAGGTCATGAGATCGAGCTTCAATGGAGGCGTAGTTGACTCTTTGTGCTTCATTAGGTGGCGTTGCCTCGTGATGATAGACCTTGGGCGAGACTTTGGAATGTCAATGTAATTTATAATGGTATGCTGGGGGGGGGGGGGGTATGGATTTGGTGCTAGGAACACCAATGTTACGTGTATGCAGCATAGAAAATAAATTATGTATAAGAGTAAGTTGGGGGAGATCAATGTCAGTAATGATCATTATGTGATTTAGAAATATATAGAAACCGTGGTGGTGTATTAATGGAAAGACAAATACAGAAAAGGGTATTGGAAATTATGTGGAATCTTATGACAAGAGTATAGGAACCCAAAATAAAATGCCATAAGAAAAAAAATCCAGCTCTATGTAGGTGTATGTTGGGGGGGGTTCAAGGCTTCAATTTGGGGCAGTTGGGATCGCGCTTAGGACACCAAATGTGCATGCAGGCTTGTGTTTGGTGATGTTTGGTGGATTTAATGCCAGATGGACCTCCAACCTGCCTACTGTACCATCACGTCAGGCAGATCGGTGGAGCAAGTCGCAAGCTGGGCGGTTAAAAATGGAATACAGACGTCGCAATAAATCAGACAAATAGCACCATGGGCTATGGTTGGGTTGTGAGGGATGATAATGGTTTATTTTTAGCAGTGAAGAGTGTGTCCGTGCCTGGGATTTACGATGTGAAGGTGGCTGAGGCTATGAGTATGCGAAAGGCATTGAGTTGATTCAAAAATACGGGAATGGGATGAGTGGATGTGGAAACAGATTCACAACTCCTGTTTAATGCTCTTGCTGGTCCTTCCTTTGACTCTGCTTTCGGTTTGATTGTAGGAGATTTAAAAGAATTGACATCATCTTTGTTAGATGTTAATTTTAGTTTTGTCAAGCGATCTGCGAATCTTGCAACCCACACGGTTGCTAGGGAGGTCGTCTCTGAGTCAAGTTGCAGGGAGTGCTAGATGTTCCTAGATGTTCCACCCCTTTTCTTGTTCGTTGTCTTGCTGATGATTTAATGAATTAAGCTTTTATTCCAAAAATAAAAAATAAAAAATAAAAAAGTAAAATTCTGTGGACTTAGAATTAGGTCTAGTAAATCTGAAATCACCTAAGTATTAAAAAAAAAACGTCATGAATGGGATGATAGAGATAAATAATTTGTGATAATGGTGTAGATATCGATGATAATAAGTGCAATTACGTTATGGGGTAATTAGGTGAGTAGTGATGTTATTACAAGTAATTATATTTTTGTTATGTAAAATAGATTAGAAAATTGGGGTTTTACTAAACAGAAAAATGCCTAGTAACATTATCTCTATCAAGTTAAGTGTGCTAGATAGTATATACTCTTATAAATTTCTGGAAAGGTTTTTACTTGAATCTTGTCCTCCCTCAATGTTGCTTCCAAACTATTAACCTCTTTTTAAGAATTATTAAGACTTTGGTTTATATTTATTGCCACATTTAAAAGGCTGGAGAATACTTCTTATCCTTATTAAATTTCTCCTCCCATATTTTCTCTTTTTAATGTGATTTCCATTCATTAGGTGATTATGCATTGGCCGACTCCACCACTAATTAAAAAATAAAATTAGTTAATAATCAAATCAATAAGATGATGTCACGTCATGAGTGAAATAATCAAAAGGAAATAAAAGTGGAAACCAAGTGACTATATCGGTTGGAAAATGATACCGAAGTTTGGCATAACCTATGCCCGCAAGACCAGCCAATTTCCGGACGAGCTCGGACTTGAATCAAGTCTTTTCGATCTCGTTAGTACTAACCCAACAATCATTATTGTTGGACCATATTTTGTATACTGTAAAATAATGTACATTCAGTACAAAAATAATGTACATTGCATTCAGGAGATGTACATTATTTGTGTACTGAGTGTACATTATATTGTATAATGTACATTCAGTACAAATATAATGTACATTCAGTACAAAAATAATATACTTTTTGTTATGGTCCACATGGTCCACACACTAATTTGCCCTAACCCAATGAGGTAGCTCAAATGGCAAATGAGCTCTCTTTGTGGAGAAGAATTTCAGGATATAACCTGAGTTTGATTCCCACAAGTGACGATTCCCCTTAGCTAGCTCCCGTGCCTCAACATTATATTCAACCAACAAATTGCCATTGATGAAGAAGATTAATGGTAAATGTGTCTTAATTGACCTACATATCCCTAAAGCTTAAGACTAATACTCACATATTGATTACCGAGGAGATTTAAAACTACTAAATGTAAATTTTCAAAATTTTCGTTTTTAAAGATATGAACATCTCTTATTGTTTGGCAATGCATGTGCCTGAGCATTTTCTATCAGGCATCCTACAACCTTGGGCAAACAAGATGAAGAGATGCCTGGGAAGAGAGTGGAAAAGAATGGAGATAAAAATCTATATTAGTGTAAGTGTTACCGCGGAGTTTTTCCTGGATTTGCAGAAGGCATGTAGGTGTTGTTCATCGAACGTCCCAAAACCAGATAGCTCGATGCCAAATGCTTCCATCTTGTGGATATCCCGCGGAATTGGTGACTGCCATAGACCATCCCACCAAGCTGGAGGGAGAATTGGTGTGTGGGCGCATTGGTTTGATTGGTTACGGCAGCTCAATGGACCTGCAAATCTGTTCCATACATGTCCCCATCCAATCTGGTTCTTCAATCCATCTGAGAGCAAGCTACTTTGAAAGCTACTTAGGAAGGTGAAGCTCGAAGCTGCATCGGAAGTATCATCTAACAAAAAGCAAGAGCGAATAAATAACTAAACCAACACAGGAAGATAATTTCACAGAGAATAAATTAACTGATTTGAGTTACCAATGCTATTAGCTGCCGCAAGTGCTGCAATCAGCTGAGCATAGGTAGTCCCAACACGCCTGTGAGCCCCAGATACAACCGCATATTTTGCCCGTGAAGCAAGAAAGAAATCTATGAAGGCAACCCACCTGGGTGCTGGACCCAATCTGCTGTTCTAAAGTGTAAACTATTACCCAAGTCTATGCCGCCAGCAGATATGTTTCCTTCAAAACGTTCGTAGTCGAAGTGAAGAACCTAACAACAACAAATAAAATATTTCAGCAATCATAGCTCTATTACGAAGACAAGGTATGATACTAAAGTCAACTTGAGATTTACGACTATCAGGGTAAAAATAACTTGCCTCTGCAAACTCATTCAAGTACGAAGCAATTTCTTTCACCAGAGAAGGTGTATCTGAAACTACAATGACTCTGGGTCTCGATAGCAGCTTAAGATTATCAGCAGCTTTTCGTGTGCACTCCAGTGCTGCCTGAACTGCTCTGAAAGACCTAAATAAGCATACAAGTGCCCACATAAAATCAATCTACTAAGCAACTAGTAATCATTGTAGATAAAACTTTATCATACTCTAGTAAAACAAGAATGATAAAACCAGCACATAACGTATTTATTCAATACAAACCATCTTCGTGGTGTATCAAATATGTTCCCTTATTCCCAGTAAAGGAGCAGCATGCATGTCCTGGCAACATTACTGCCGAAAATCGGAACAAATAATAATAATAAATAATATAATATAATAACAATAATAATAAAAGTCATCTGCTGAAGTAGGCCACTAATAACAGATGCAAGGAATTCCTTATAACATTCAAATTTAAATAAATCCTGTCACTAAACACTGGGCACACATTAACAAATGATATACTACTCTACCTGTTCACGAGCATCCGCATGTGAAGGGCTATATCGGGGTTAGGACTGCTTTAAGATGAATTCACTGCCGTTCCACAGTTTCTGAGGGAGATATGAGAAATCTCATTAATTCACCAAATACATTTGGTCGATGATGAAGATCCTCTGGCTTCCCAAATAGATCAGAGGCAGCCATTCGCATCTCATTGTGTATATTCTTTAAGAAAAACTGAGCAGCGACAGCATCTGTTGTGTTCTGAAACCTGATGCAGATGAAGTCAAATGAATATTCTTACAACGATTTCGTTTATATTTATTCAAGCTACATGAATGACAAGATCAATCAAGAGTGAAGAAAATGCAGGACACCTATTTATTCAAACTACATGGATCAAGAACATGGCTGAAAACACTAATTCTATATCAAAGCACAATGAAGCAAAGTCAAGAATTAATTAATTGCATCCAAGAAAACAAAGATTGAGTCATTTAATTATTTATTTTATTCTTTCTAGTTTTAAAGAAGGAAGTAGCTAATCCTAGCAATAGTAAGAACATTTGGAATGCCTATAAAATAGCCTTTTGCTAAATTATTACACTTGTGTGAGATTAATCATGAGTTTTTAAGATATATCAAAACTTGATTCTCATGGAAGCCATCACTACCCTTGGATTCCCAATCTTTGGTGAATTCTTGGTAGAAGAACCCTGTCATCCCTGTGGGTTCTGGGGGAAAGGTTCTCAACAGGTCTTCAAGTAGTAAACATCTTTTCATTAAATTTGTGAGAAATCTAGGTTGTTGGGTGAATTACGCAGTGCCCTAGTTAGTTCGCATATGTTGTTTCTCTCATCTTGCTATATTTTCGATGGAAGGTGGAGGAGAAATTAGATGCGAATATTACCATATAATAGGTTGTTCCCATTCCTTCCAATTGCTACAGAGAACATTGCTTCGTGCAGGCTTCTGGAAATCGTCTATTCTCATCACAAGATGCCGTTGGTATTTTGTCAAACAACCATTCTGTCGCCACAGATGCTTGATTTCATTCAAGGTGAAGGTAACATTGGAGTAAGAAATGAATTGCCCAAAAGGGTACTTGCGCCTGAAGTTGCAAACACAAAAATAAAACTGTAAATATCTAGTCATGTTACTATAATACACCGTTTATAGAGGTTTTGTTACTAGTGTAGCTGGATTCCAATGTTGGGTTTATAGTTTACTTACTCTCCTAAAAGGAGCTTATCTAATAATCACAGGGCGCATAAGAACTTAGCCAGAACTTAATATCAGAGAAAGGAAAGGAAAGAAAGTTGAGGAACAAATTAGGAAATAAGAGTTAATACTCAATTTAGTCATCAAATATAGTAGTTTTTCTCATTTTATACCTAAATAATTTTTGTGCTTAATTAGGTCATTAACTTTGATGATTTTACATAATTGAGTCCTCAGCTGTTAGAATCAAGGATTAAATCGAGAAAAATCATTATATACCCGGGGACTAAATTGGGTAAAACTACAATAGTCATGACTAAATAGAGGTGAAATTACCAAGCTATCTCAACAAATGATTCAATTGAGTAAAAACCATCAAAGTCCATGACCTAATTATACACAAAATGTAGCTTAGGACTAAACCCAGAAAAACCAGATCGAAAGTAACAATGCAAGTGAAACAGATCGAAAGGATTGAGAGATAACCGATATGCCTGGTTTGGCCAATTATCAGGGAGCGGTTCAACATGACGCTAAGAGCAGCTCCAGTTAAGATCTTGTACATTTCGTTCCCAAACCCTGCTTCTGAAGCTTTGCCAATACAAAACCATGTCTGCAGAACTCTTCCGGCGCAAGTTCTCTCACTCTCGCAGCACCTCAGGTTTTCAAATTAGGCCACTATTAGTTGCGCAATTTATACATCCAGCTTCTCAAATTGCATTAATCCATACCAAAATCTATCTATCTACTAAATTATATTTTTGAAATTAATTGCCAAATAAATGAATCCTGGCTCAACATACCATTTATGGCGAAGTGGTCATGGATGATTTTCCTGACTCTGAAGGCCTTCCTCCGCGAATCCCTCTGCTAAAGACCTCCCCCATCTCTTCAACGTCGCACATGTTTTTTTAGCCCCGGTGTTCTTCCTCTGCCTGGTCTTCATGGATGTCGGTGCGGCGGTGGCATTGATCGGTAAGTCGGTGGATGGATCGACGAACCTTAATAGATTAACAAGCCAAGGGATGTGAAAATAGCAGTGATGAGAAGTGGTGCATGGCCAACCGCCGTCGCCGAGATCCGACTCCGACGCGAGTCTCATTTCCTTCGGCCGCATGAGCTAGCTAGTTAGCTCTTCTTCTTCTTCTGCTGATCCTGGGGCAGGGGTAGGTGGGTCAGCTCCTCATACTACTCAAAATTAATTCATACTTCGTCACTATTAATTCTTTCAAGTGTCAAAATTTATTAATGATTTTTAAAAGAGTGGTGGGGCGAGTGGAACTAATTCTACTAAAAATCATAAATTCAATTTATTAACACATTCTTAATCTAAATTCAAAAAACATATTATGGTGTGTGGGGGGGTGCGGATTTTGAGATGTTTGGTAAATAAATGTTAGTAGATAACGGTAAAGTGATTAAGTTAGTGAGTTTGACTAGTTGATAGCACTGATGGTAGAAAAATGTTTGGTAAATTAGTTGTTAGCTGATAATAAGTCAAATTGACATAGAAATTAACATGTATCCAAATAATGCTTTATAATATTTAGACTCGATATATAAAGACCTCTAAAAGATCCTATAATGAAGTAATTGAGTTTATCTCCACTTGGACTTCAAGTTATTGTATCCTACTACAACACTTTGTCTATTTTTTTAAGTGCCAAAAGTTATTAAAAATTCCTCAAATGGTCAAGTAAGTGGAGTAAGTTTTGTACCAAAATGTCACGAGTTTAATTTTGTCAACACATCTTTGATTGAGTTCGTCGCACAAAAATTAGTCTAATGTATAAGTTTATCTCCATATGGATTGCAAGGTATTATACATAAACAAGATTTATCAAGTGACACACTTGAACCGTAAAGTGTTTTTTTTTTTTTTGTCATTCAAAGATTATTAATGATTATCTCTTATTAATGAATTAATTCACAAGCATAATTTTTAAAAAATTATTAATGATTACCTCTTACTTATGAATTCATTCACTAACATAATATATATTAAGTTTTTTGGTAATTAATGAATAATAACATATTGAGTTACTTGTTTTAACTAAAGAGTATTAATTGTTATAGTTTACTAAGTTAGTTTACTCATTGTTTTTTAACTAATAGAGTATAATTGTTTATTGTTTACGGAGTATTATTTTAGACATGAATATATTATTTATTTATGTAATCTTCTCATGTATTTAGATGTAAATTTTATATAACTCAAAGTACGAATCTCTCATTAATATTACATTTTTTCATACTATTCAAATTTAATTATAATTTGAAGTATTTACATTTTCTCTCAATGGAGATGCTTATAGCTGGAATTTAAATGATGTTGGCACAAGGCAGTAAATTTTGACATCATTCGATTATTATAGCTGGATGAAATGATTCACGGCACTTTTGGTTGCATATTGAAATTGTGACTGCTATCGAAAACAAAAACTTATCTATATAAAACAAATGACTTAAATTTAGGGGAGAAGAATGAAGATATTTTTTAAATATAAAAAATGCTCTCTAGGTTGACTTGCCAATAACACTTAGGACCAAATCAGCAAAAGTCATAGTCAATGACTAAATTGAGTAAATTTGGTAGTCGAAGACCAAATTGGTGAAATTCTCATAGTCGAGGGACCAAATCAATTTTCTCATGAAAAGTTAGATTAAAAATAACTTTCAATCAAGCTGGTTAACCGAATCAGTCATATAAAATAGGACGGGATTAATAAATAAAAAGTGAGCACTGATTGTTGAGAATATGGTATCCACCATGTATATAAACTACAACGTCATCCATTATCGAGCAGAAACAGATGAGAATGCCCTTCAATTAATCCCTAACCGGTAATACATACATACATACTTCCATATAGTGAATGACTCATCTTCAAATCAAACATCTTATATACAACGTAACATTTGGCGGTCGGCTAATAATTTATTGTTGTATCAATTGAGGTATGAGTTTAAGCAAAAATGTCAACTCCCTCTGTGAAATTTGGGCTTTTGAACTGCCTCCCCTTTCATTAATTCTCTTCTTCCTCCTCCTTGGATGGCTTCAACATCTCCCAAAACAGCCCCTCCTATTTCCTCAACAAAATCCACAATCACTCAATCAATGCCATCATGCTGCATATACACCGCTTCCACCACATTGCTGAAACAAACACAGATTCCAATTAGACCACCGAATTCAAAATAATAATAATAATAATATATAATACAGAACTATACAACAAGTCAAAAATTTTGCGGTCAAACAACTAACTGTGACAACTGTGACTCAAATGAAAGGTCATTTTGAACCCTAGTGCGACTCATTATGCTAGTCAGTTAGGGTAGTAATCACGGTTGCAAAAATAGCGCCTAGGGCGTCCGGCCTCCAGGGCTAGCTTAGGCGTCCGGCCTCCTAGGCGGCCTAGGCCCTCACCTAGCGTTCTAGGCACCCACCTAAGCGTTCTAGGCGGTCCACCTAAGCGTTCTAGGCGGTCCACAGGCGCCTAGCCATTTTTTCAACATTGGTAGTAATGCAACTGGTATCAAACTTTGCCACTGAGCTATGTCCCGGGGCGGCTATAGGGTATAGTATAGGATAATATTATATAGGTTGTACTCACTTGAGCTTGCCATATGTGAGGAGTGAGAGGTCAGACTCCTTAATCTTGTTCACCGCCGCCGGGTTTCTAAAGATGCTTAACTTCAGAAACAATCCTTCCAGGCACCTTCCAACACAGTTTCATGGCCGCCTCCAACGAGTTCCTCCTAGGATCATCGTACACCTCGGCCCCGTTGGTAGGCCCAGACGGGATAAACGCTCTGAAGTTTCTTAACGAGCAGAGCCGCGTCGGGGTGGAAAGACGAAAAGATGACCGCCGATCCCTTGGCATGAGCGACCACAACCTCCACACGTCGCGAAGAACACGACGAGGTGGTCTTGTTGGTAAACTACCCAATCGTCGAACTTGAGCTCGATGTTGAAGCCAGAACACAGTTCACTCCCTCGAAAGCTTCTTGGAGATGCATAACGCGTCGTCGGTTTCGACCCCCACATGTAAACATCGCGCGCTTTTTTTCCTGAGAAGTGGTTTCCCTGTCTTGTCGTTCCCTTTTGAGGGCCGTAGCTGAGGAATTCTCCCAGCTCAAATCCGTTACCCTCTTCTCAACTGTAACGCCCTGAAGTTATCACACAAAATTCTTCAGTCCCAATTCAAAATTATTACTCGCAATCTCTAATAATTATGTTACTTTTCCGGGAACAAAAATAAGGGAAAAAGCATACATTTGCTTGGGAAAGGATGAAGTCGTCGGGAAAATGACAGGGCAGCCGTCTTTTGTCACCTACAAAAACAGACACAATTTATAGTCTTTGCAGAAAAAGACGAACCAGGAACTTATCAGATAACCCACCACCATGGTGGATTTCTATATATATAGTAAGTATATAATATATTATGTATACTAAATATTAATAACGATTATAAGCTTTAAATTTTCCTGTGACTAATTAAGTCTTGTATAGAAATTAGTTATAATTTGACTATTTACTATTTAATACTATCATCATTAAAGTTAACAATATATATGCTTTTGATAATAACTTTTTTTGTGACAACTTATGATCTAAAGTTAAAATTCAAAAAAAAAAATTTAAAACAGTCATCATTTTTATTTTTTTTTATAATTATCAACTAACAACTAATTTATCAAAACATTTTTTTTCGACGGATTAAACTCACTGATTCAATCAACTAACATCTATTTACCAAATTCCCTTTTTGAAATTGTAGCTAATCAGACAAATGAGACTTTATGCCTGAGATAAACTATAGCTGGAGATCTGAACCTGAATCACTACGGGAAGAACAACCAACAACACAAAATATAACTGAAAATGAACCAAAAAACTGCAAAAGTGGAAGCATGAAAAATATGAGAGAGAGAGAGAGAGAGAGAGAGAGAGAGTACCTGAACATCAAACTCAATAAATCCACGGGTATTTAGCAGCAGCATTGAAAGAAACAATTGGAGTTCTCCTTGACAGCCGTCAATCTCCGATCCGACGACTGCAAAACTTCATCCCGCTCCCTCTGTGGCCGACCACGAGAAACTTGGGCGGCTTGTACGCCACTTCCCCACCATTTCAACGCCTGATCCAGAAGAAAAAGAAAAGGCAACAAATTGTATCGATCAATACAAAAACACATTGCATATGAAAACGACGTCGAAGTAGAAACACAGCCGGACTTACTTTGTGGAAGCGTGGGCGGTGGCGGGCGAATAGAGAGGCGAGGGAGGCATTAGGAACGTCGAGACATGAACCGCCTTGAGCGCCATGCTTCTTCTACAAAACTCACAGAGGTTTATAATTACAATGCAGAATTGCAGAGAGAAAGATTTGAGAAATAGAATTGGAAATTTGAATAGAAATGAGACAAGGTAGTTGCGTTTGGGGGAGATTTAAACAATGAGCCGGTAAAGGAGGAAGGCAAATGGAACGGGATCTATGCCAAGAATATTCCTCCTATGAATTCGGATAGTAATATGCTTTTGGATATTCTTCGCCGATGCAATGCCACGCATGGCATTAGCATAGCATGGTCAATAATCAATATTATCGTCTCTTTCTATATTCTTAGTTGTAACCGCGTCAGCTTTCGAAAATACCGTATTTTAGGCAACCTTACCTTACATCTAACTTCTTAATTTTGTTTTACATTGTTTTTGGAAAATGACACTTTTCCTACGTGGGGGGACTTATAACACTTTTTGTTCTTAATTATTTAAGTGACTATGTTTTTTTAAAATGTTAAATGACATTATTTATCTATAAAATATTTTTAATTATTTGTATCCTCCAACAAATTATGACCATGATTCGGTTCAAACTGAATAGACACTATAGCAACTAAACTAAAATATTTCAATTACAATTTAGAACAAACTTGATATTAGATTTATTTAAATCGCCGAACCGGAACAACCGTTCATGTTCCGAACTGAAAAAAATAAAATACATTTATTGTTGAATTTAGACTATTTTAAAAATAAAAAAAATATTAAAATAAAGACGATCAATATCGCGAACCAGATTCGGAACCGCCGGTTCACGGTTCATGATACCAATTTTTTAAGATTCATAATTTTAATAAACTGAAATCTAAATATTGGGTTCTGGATCTGAATCATAACCAGAAACTCCAATTCGATGCTATAGTGTCCGGTTCAGTTAGTACCGAACCGTGGGCATCCTTATGTATAACATAATTTGTTGGAGAATAAAAATAAATAAAATGTTTACTTTAAGGGTAGGAATGTCAATTTAATATATCGGGGGGGTCACCACTTTAGAAAAATTGAGGGGGCTAATGTGCTTACATAAATAACTCAGGGAAAAAGTGTCATTTTTCTCTTCTTTTTTTTTTTTTTTTTTTTAGTAAAACATCAAAATGTGACATCGGGGTGGGGGGGGGTCTGATAAATAGATGTCAACGGCCATGTTGGTAAATAACGGTTATTTTTAACTGATTGGGTTAATTATAGGATATAACATTAGCTTATTGTAGAAACGGTTTGGTAAATTAGTTGTTATTTAAGGGTTTTTGATATAATTTTTTTCTAAAAAAACTAATTGAAAAAGTTACTTTGAACAGCTTTTTGAATTTAGCATTTTGAGTTACAAAAAGCTCAATAACCAAACATTATATTGATTTTTTAACCAAATCAAAAGCTAATTGTCCAAAAAGTAATTGACCTAAGCTAACATTTACAAATAAGGTCTAACATCAATTGTAGCTGATGAGTAGTGAGTTTGCTATTAAAAAGATTAATATGTAAAGATCTTGAAATAGTTTTCAGCTAAAATAAACATTACATGCAAACGACTTCTCAAAAGAAATCAACCTGCTTTAATCTTCGAATTTAGGTGGTTTGAAGCATAATAACATTAACAAAAAGTATAATCCAAACACTTATATTATTATTTAACCAGTCAAAACAATAGTGCAAATAAGATCATTTATTATACGCAACATGTCACCCAAACATGCTTAAATTTTTCCAAATTTAGGGGGATATCTCCAACAACACAAGGGGT
>VALG01005257.1:0-21256 GCA_009835305.1 Ipomoea purpurea
TCTCAATTATGCTTGAGACGTTGACGTTGAAACGAACTTTCAATTATGCTTTAATGCTTTACATTCAAGCTCTTTTAATTCTGCTTTTGGCTTTTTAGTAGACGATGTTAAAGAAGTTGCCTCAACAATAAATGGGGTTAAACTTTAGTTTTGTTAAGTGGAGTCAGTGGGATGTCAAAAATGGTCCTACCGTTTTAGAGTCTATGTGTAATTGTACTTATGATCAACAACTTTGTAGTTAGGTCACGCAAGTCTGACAATGATATACGAATAATTTTGTCCGATAAAAAAATAATAGTATAATATTTGTAAAGTAATGGACAATTGTACCATTATAAAAAATACATACAAAAAATATTAATATCATAACGACCTAAATCATACAAATAATGCAAAAACATAATTGAAATATTAAGTTTTGTTCTGATCTAAATAATCAAAAAAAGATTAATTAAACAGAAAAAAAAACTTAATTTTTTTTTAAATGCATTAAATTCAAATGATTTTTAAAGTTCTTGATTTATAATCTTTGATGCTTAACTTTATTGAATGTTATGTATTTAGTTAGACTAATTATTTGATTATGTTAAATCTTATATTATATATTTTTAATACATTTTAACATATTCGTAGTATATGTTTAATGATTATGCCAACTTTAATTGGGATAGGTTCGAACCTAAAACCTTTCTTATAGAAATTAATGAGTAAGTTAAAAATAATAAATAGTTAATGGAATATTCCGTTACTAAAGTTTATACTAACGGAATTTAGGTTATTTAAGGGAATAAAATAATATAATAGAGGGTAAATAAGGAAAATCATTAAAAAATACTAAAATCAAAATAATATAAACCATTAATTTTAAGAAACAATATTCCGACATTTTTTTTTGTTCCGGTTAATGGCCTAACATTATTGACCCTTATTAGAATTGTTGAGATTAAATCATTTTAGTAATGAATAATTAAGAAATGGCCTAACATACCAGGACTATGTGGTCCATGGTATCCGGGTTGGACTTCCATTTGGAAGATTATGAGTTCGAGCCTCAGTGAAGGCGTTATTGGTTCTCTGTGTTTCAGTAGGTTGAAAAGTATATGAACAGATATTACAATGTAATAGAACCAGTAGCATTCAAAAAAAAAAAAAAGAAATGGCCTAACATTATTGTCTCTCATTAGAAATGTAGATTAAATCATTTTTTTGAATAATTAAGAAAATCAAATATTTAAACAATTCAATAAGTTTATATCCAAGTGTGTATTTTACCAAGAGAAAAACATCAAAAAGTAAAAAACAATTTTGAATATTCAATCATTATGAGTATTCTTAAAATATTTTATATAATCAAATCTCATATATTATATCAAGCAAATTCTATACGTTCACTAATAAGGCAAAGGCTGTATATAGGTGTGAATAATAATGTAATACATAATTTTTAAATCACAGTTGACATTTATAAGAATAGAGAAATGTTATATAAAAAAAATATTAAGTCATGTTTTTAATTGCTCAATATTAATCCTAATTTTATATATTTTGATAGGTCAATTTTAAAATCTATAGAGCTACAACAATGAATAAAAGAAAGAAAGCAGTATGTTATTGAATATTCAAAAAATAGTAACAAGAAACAAAAATGGTGTAGGAAGCTTTTGCAGTGTTTCAGGTTGCACCACCACAATTGTCCAGGGTTTTCAATGGTCTTATATAGCACTCGAGCTAAGCCACCCGCCTTTTGGGATGGAATGGAAGCGAGCTTATTGAATAAGGTGAATTTACGGTCTACCTTCTTGATAACCAAGGGCGCCGCAGGTCGTAAATCACAGTCTACTTTCTTTGATAATCGACAATTTCAGACTGAATATAACATTACACGATCTATTCTTTATGAAATTAATGTTGATAATGTTTGAATCAGTGTATTGTATACATTTGTAATACTTTTGTAATAAGTTGACGTTGACCATCACTAACCAGTTTTAATTTCCTTTTTCTGTATGAGTCCTTGATATTTCATCATACAAAATATGCATAGGTTCCCAGTTGTTTTGTATTGCATTCCTTTAGTCTCTATCACTTAGCTTCATTTATTTTTTTTTCTTGGATTACCCGGATGCTGCAATTAAGGTGCATCGTCTTACATTTACAGATGGAAATGCATCTTATGATTTCAAAGACATTAATGGAACATAAACTAGTTGTTGTCCTCTCTAGTTCATCCTCTGTATTTAGTTTTTAAATATATATTTTGATAAAAAGCCATATTCCCTTGTATTCTTTTCTAATTGCCTCTTTGGCATTCATTACTTTTACCTGATATTTGTATCCTCCAATTATAATGTACCAAAGGAAATAAGTGAAGTTGAGTTGGGTGAACCACCAAGCTTCCATCATTAATTTTCTCAGCTCCTTCTGGTTGGTGATTTTTGAATCCTTAGCTTGGTTCACGTATGGTATGTGAATAGATCAGAGAATAGATTTTCTCTTCAAATTCTGGATGCAATAATGCTGTATATATCACTCATAAAAACTCAGCACTAAGAGGATTTATATATGACTCCTTATACCAACTTTCCCAATATAGGTAATTAGTTACTCACATTGACTAAGCATTTTAGACTTAATTAATTTGCACCAAATAATAATAATAATAATATGAACACAGTTTGGTTCGAACCGAACAGGGCATTGTTGCAAAATAAATCAGAACAAGAATCCTAGATTACAATTACTCCGGCTCCAGTTTATTAAAATCAAGAACAAGAATTAGCATACAAACCTCACGCATGTTAAGCACAAGTCTCACACATGTTAAATACAAGTCTCACGCATGTTAAGCACAAGCCTCACGCATGTTAATCACAAAACAAACGCACCTTAAGTTTTAAAAGCAACTCACATTAAGTACACACTCACACACATTAAGTACAAAACTCACGCACCTTAAGCACACGACTCACGCACATTAAACACAAAACTTACGCACATTAAGCATAATAAAACTCATACACTTTAAAGTTTTAACAACAACTCACATTAAGTACACACTCACGCACATTAAGCACAAAACTCACGCACATTACGCACAAGACTCACGCACATTAAGTACAAAACTCACGCACATTAAGCACAAGACTCACGCACATTAAGTACAAAACTTGCGCACATTAATCACCCGCACAATCGCACGGGAAGCATTTACCTATATATATATATATATATATATATATATATATATATATATATATATATATATAGGAAATTTCAATTTTGGTCATATGGCTATAGGGGTCTTGTTAATTTCAGTCCCTGACTTTTAAAAGTGTCAATTTAGTACCTTAATTATGCAATTTTTGTCAATTTTTGTCACTCCGGTCAAATTGCAGGCCAAATATCGTCGGAAAATTTTAATTGTTAAAATAATGAGGGTATTCTGGCCATTTCACGTCTCTTTTCTTCTTCCCAGGCGAGTCCATCACTTCCTCTCCCGTTTCTAGCGAATGCAATGAACTAAGATGAAGCGGAAAAGAGGCTTAATGATATTAAAGATAGGGTTTACAGGGAGAAAGAACGCCGAAAACGGGGGAGAAAGGGATGGACTCGCTGGAGAAGAAGAAAAGAGGCTTGAAATAACCAAAATACCCTCATTATTTTAACTATTAAAATTTTCCTGCGAAATTTGGCCGGAGTGACCAAAATTGACAAAAATTACATATTTAAGGTACTAAATTGACACCCAAGACCCCTATAGTCATATGACCAAATGCCATCATGAAGGATTTGTGTTCCCGTGTGCTACTGGAAAAATCAATACCAATTAACCGATACAAATATGTATCAAAATAATATTAAAAATTATTGAATAGTTATTTAATTTGAAATATTTTGACTCCAATAAAATAAATTCGAAACAAATAAAATTCATGGTCTGAATGGGCTAGCATAATAGTCCGAACCCCTTAAGGCTATTCTTTATTTTAGAAGTGTTGTAAAATATAATATATATGAAATTTATATGTATGCTCATATTAAGTACTTTTTTAAATTAAATTTTAATAAATATATTAATAAATTATTACAAAATAAAATATTTTTAGTATGAAAAATAAAAAACTTATCATAATTATTATATTATAATATAAGATTTAATTCTTAAAATAGACTATTGGACTATTGGCATTTATCATTTTTTTTTTATCTCCGACTTTAAATTTCACCATTAATGGTTCATTGACTATTGACATTTACTAATTTTTATCATCAACTTTCAACTATTGATTTTATTCCAAATTTGGGCTAATAGTTAAATATATATCAATTTAGTAAACATTAAATTTAAGGGTAATTATGTAAAAATTCTGTTCTTCACATTCTCACGATTAATGAACCCAATGTATTAAGTTTATGAGTCAATTTACCCATCTCAACAACAGGCCAGTTTTTACACTATTACCCTTAAATTTAATATTACTAAATGAATATTTAACTAGAAGTCTGAAAGACCAAACTTGAAACAATATCAATAGTGAATGGATCATTTATAGTCAAATTGAAAATTAAGGATGAAAATTCGTAAAATGTCAATAGTTAAAAGATCATTTATGGTCCAATTGAAAATTGATGATAAAAATTGGTAATTGTCAATAGACAATAGACCATCCTTGGAATTAACTCTATAGTTTAAATATATTAATTATTTTTAGTTGAAATTTGAAAATAGAGGTTAGATTAATTGAATCATGTATAAGTTTATATTTATTAGTGTATATGCACTAGTTTATTAAAATTATATTGACAATTTAGAATGTTCATTTGAAAATGTGAAAAGTTTTAGCTAAGCGTGTTTGATAAGTCCAACAGTTCGAGATTTTACAGTTAATGTCAAGAATTTAGCAAAGTATACTATGAACCAGGGTACATGCAGTGGGTCCTAGTCCAAAATGGCATTTAGATACTGTGTATGCATTTAACATGTTACGTGCGTACAATTAACAAATTACGTGGTTGTATATAAATTGAAGACACATAATATGTTAACTACTACACATATCACTTTAATTTTGAGACATGTCATAATGCAAGGTAGACACTGGTTTATATATAGTATAACAATGGCAAGAAGTTTAAACTTGACTAAAAAATTAATAATAAGTCCGATAAGACTAGCTCAAAATCGAACGAGGTTGACTCAATTGACATCCATATTGATGTATATAGTGATTTTAGTTCATCTAAAATCGCAGATAAAGCGATCAATATAATGCAAATATTTGAGTTCCAAATATAGTAAAATAATTCTTAGAATGATATATATAATAATATAATGGTGAAATATGATCCATTTGGTGGGCATGCATTAGAATTTACAAACTAGGAACGATAGAGACATTGGAGAGTGCACCGGCAAAGAACATTATATAAGATAGTAAGGCCAGAAAAGCTGAGACGTAATATATTAGGGTGCACAATGCTTTATTATAATAAGAGTGGACATCAGGGAACAAGAAACCTGTTGAGAAAGCTGTTGAACAAGATGCGCCCAGCAACAGGAATGCAAATATCTGTTATATGGTATGAAATTGGAAATGTTATAACTCACAAAAACTATATATAATGTCCAATTTTATTTTTTTTGAAAGCCAAACAAATAAGCTATATTAAGTAGAATAAGTGAAGAGTGAACGAATACATGTCGGAGGGACAGTGTCCCAAGCATGAGAGCCTGCATCCCTAACTAGAGTATAGACTATCAGAGTGTCAAATTCACTGACCTCTTAATAAAATGGAAGTTTGACCTAATGTTCTTCTGTAAAAGGTTGAATTCCCAACCCTAAGGGTCCGACAGAGTATTTACATTGAGAATCTGTCCACTTTGAACATAATTCCCACATTGTCGCTGTCGAGATTCGAATCTTTCGAATCTTAATCTATATCATCCATTGAACTATTGAGTTAAGTCCGTGCGGGCAGTTTGACATAACGTTGATACATTGGTTGACAATGTATCTATCCCATGTAGGAAAGTTCCTTTTGAGTGCATGTGGGATGGTTAAATATATTGAATTTATTCTTACCCAATCAATTGCAGCAACCATCAAAATTACCCATGGTCGAGGAATTGGAGCTTCCATTCTATCAATGGAGCGATCCACCATTGCCAACACCAAGCTCCATGGTATCACCAAGCCCATCACGATGACCAAAAAGCTGCAGCCCACAACAAGAAACAGAAAGGCACATCCATATATAAGAATCTATCAAATTAAATCACCAATTGCATGTAATGTACACTGCTGGAAATTTTCATTTTTCTGACCTCATTTCGACCACCCAAAAAATGGTCGCAAAAAGAATTTTTTTTTAATTTTTTCGTCCAAAATTAAAAAGTGGTCGCAAAAAGAATTGTTTAGTTACATGTAGACATGGATGAAATTAAAATATATGCTTTACAGGAACACACAGAATTTAAGCAATTATATATCTGGAAGCTAGAAATCTGAGAACCAAGAACAAATATCTAAGCTGAAATTGATCACATCAACTACCCATCTGAGCAAGGAATGAAGCTAAGAAAGCCCGGCCCATTGAATTGAAGTAAAATGTAGGTAGATATATATATACCAGAAGGTGGTGTATCGTCGATAGAAGGCGGCTTCATCGGTTAACATGAAAAGAAGGACGCCGGCAGAGCAGGCGACCTCAGCTAATCTCAGAGAAAAACTCCCTTCCGTCCCCATCGCCATCTGAAACTCGTCCATGTTAGATATAAATATAGTCTAATTATACAAAGTATAATTTACGATAAACCTAACCTTGCCGAAGTAGTGTAGGTTTCCAGCCATAGTTAACAGTTTTGTGACTCAGAACCCTAAATGATATACTGGTATTTTCTGAGTAGTTCTATAACTTAGATGATATATAATTGATGTCATGTAAACATATTAATGGGATAAACTACTAAATATTAGTCTAATTAATTATTTAATGGGCCTAGTCCACTTACACTACACATAATTAAAGAAAGTATTACCATCTATGTCCTTCATTTTAACACCCACTTAACACCAAAGCTAAAGGCAAATTATATCATGCACTACGGTGCATGATCAATTATGCACCGCGCGTCCTTTTTTTAAATGAAAAGAAACCGTGTTTGTTTTCCGCCGTTTTCCACCTTTTTGCAAAAAGTAACTCTATTATTCAGTGTCATTTTGTATACACTGCAGTTTCAGTTCAACACAAGTACAGTTTCATTTCAATATAACTATAGTTTCATTCGATATTTATAGACTCAAATATGTGAAAGTGTTATTTAATTTTATTTTACATACATTATAGTTTCATTAAAACACAACTACATGATCATTTTGATATAATTACAGCTTCATTGTACAATATACACTCAAATATGTGAAATGTTATTCAGTTTCATTTTATATACACTCAGTTTCATTTCACTATAACTACAGTATCATTTTGATATAACTGTAGTGTCGGTTTATATAACAGTATCATTATATGTGAAAATGTTATTTAATTATATTTTATTTTATATACACTATAATTTCATTAAAACACAACTACTTGTTGCCTCGTTAAAAATTTTAGACTAACAAAAACTCAATGAAAAAAAACTTAGCTAATGGATAAAAATACAACCATAAGCGCAATATTCAGCACTAGAACTGAAGGCCAACGATTGAGCACTTTATCATCCTTTGGCACTTGGAAACAATAGAAGTACAATGTGAGTCCTCCGACCGGCCACCTAGCATTTCAACATCCTGCAAAATTTAAGATACAAATAAAGTGAAAAATATCTTCGTGAGATGCGCCTCCACTAAGTGGGTATGATCCAGACCAGTTAATTTGTATATCCTAATTTAAGTATGGCTTGTAGTACACATAATAAAACTAGTAAACATCAACCAACACTCCATACTCCAATTAACCATCCAATACTCCGATTATCCACCTCATACTCTGATTAATCATCCAATACTCCGATTATCCACCTAGTACTGATTAACTATCTAATACTCCGGTTAACCATCCAGTACTCCTCTCTAGCAAAATTTTTGAGAACGTTTTAGTTCTCAAATTATCCCTCCATTACTCTGAACATTTCAGTTCGAAATACCTCTGATCTATCATAGTTGATATCTTCTTAATTGTGTTGCCTCTAGACCAGTAGAACTACAGGAAAGAGATTAAACGTTTTGTCTAACACTTGACTCTGAACTTTAGACAGGATATTTAAAATTATTTTTAAGCAATGTGAATACCATAAATTAAACATAGAATATATAGTCATTAAAATATATTATACTAGAAAATCTTACATAAATAACATATGACATAAAATATTTGCATCTGGTTGTTATTCTAGGATGAAGTAGTGGTGCTACTTAATATACAAGCAAGAGAGAATGGGTCACAGAAAGTTTAAACTTTTTGGAGTCACAAGAAATGGATTTCAAGTTCTCAGCCCAAGAAATTGATAGCAGGTTGATGCAGATTGCAGAAAGGAAGTATGAATTACTCGAGCTGGGCATACCAGATTCCTTGGATCTTCACTTCTTTGGGAGCTTTTGCTCCTAAATCCGTATCAGAAGGCTGAAGGCTCTCGAAAACTCCGATCACTTCTCCGGTCTCCGGCTTGCTCCCGGTGACACTGAACGTGATCTTCCCAGTTGAAGATGCGGCGTTCTTGATGTTCTCCTTCTGGAGTTCCTCCTCGTCACCTCTCCCGCCGGCGGGCAAAGCAACGGCGTTATCATAGCCGGTGGATCCACCTCTGCCCTTTGGGTCAAGGAAAGACGATCCCCGGTACGACGGCACCAGAAACTCGCCGCTGAAGCTCTCCGGTTTTCCGGTGGCCACGAGCTGCTTAATGGTGAAGAGGAAGGGCACGCGCTCGCCGCCGGGGAGCTGGACTGTGACGGCGGCGTAGTCTATCCCGTCCTTCTCCTCGAACTTGACACTGCCATCGGAGGAAACCTCAAACGGCCCCTCGATTTCGTCCAGTGTGTAGGTCAAACGCGTCATGAGCTTGGTGTTCTGGAATTCCGGCGGCGCGTTCTTGCTGACGCTCTCCGCCTTCACTGTAAACGACGTTGGCTCCAAGCAGAACTTCTTGGCACTGTACTTCCCTGGCTTGAATGCGAACTTGTCGACACCTCCATCAATGGTGGGACACTGGTTAGCAGTCCCGCTCCCCTTCACCTCCATATACGTCTTGCTCTGAATCTCATCAAAGGTTAAACGCTTCGGAACTCCTTCAGCATTCGCTCCCTGCACAACCAACACTAAAACCTTGAATCTCAAGCCTACGGCAACTAAGTTGATCTAATTAGGTTCCAAGTTCAACTCTTAAAAGATTATTGTCTCATATAAGGATTAGGAATATAAGTTTGTCTCATATAAGGAATAGGAGTGAAAGTGAGATTATATGCCAATATATATTGAGTGTATCTCATCACCTGGATCACCGTCACAAATAATAAGAGAATACTTTCACTCCCGTGGATGTAGGCACATTGCCGAACCACGTAAATCTTGTCTTCTTTACTTTCAGTCATTATTATTTTTCTTGTTCTTATTAATCTCAACAATTATTAATGTTTTAGTTTGAGCTGGTCCGATCAATTATGGGTAACTTAGATTGGTATATTATTTGTGGTATGACGCCCACTATTGACTGATTAAGTAGGAGGTTCCAAGTTTAACTTTTAGAAGCCGCTTACTAGTTTTCTTTTTTTTGTTTGAATTAGTCCGTCAATTGTGAGTAATTTAGACTGATTTATTATTTGTGATCGGATTAGATCACATGGTAAAATTTACTTAATACAGTACTCGAATAGTGCCTACGAGTTTTCGATCTACTACCTATCTAACACACCATTATAAATTCATATATTTCTCTCTAAAATGGCGATTATCAATGAAAATTTTGAGCAGAGAAGGCAACATGAATATAAATATAAATATATATACCGAGACGAGGAGGGCGGAAGTGGCAAGGGCGAAACCGGCGAGTTTGGCAGCGTCGGAGAAGTTGTGAGCCAAGTCTTTAATCTGAGATTGGAGAGAGCAAGTGATCCTGGCCGGAGACTGGTCGACGCCGAAGGCCTTGCCGACGGTTTGGTAAGAGCGGCCGATTCTGGGGCTGACGCCGACCTTGGTCGGCTGCATCAAGGTTGCAGCTGTTTGTAGTGAGGCTGCCATTGTTGGATCAGACACGAGTGTGAGTTCTTCTCTCTCTGTGAGTCCCTTTAGAAATTTAATTATTTGGTGGGTTTGGAGGGAAGAAGATAAGATATGGATAAGAGGTGTTCTTTCATTGGCTTGATGTTGTTGTTGTCAGGTCTCTGGTTTTCTAGGTTGCCACATGGCAAACTTAGGGATTCATCATGTCATCACACTTCTAATAATTACCAATTCAATGTGATGGATTTAATTAATCCGGGTGGACTCGAATCAATAAATCCGAATAAGAACGTAAGACAGATAATAATTAAATAATACAAAGCGATGCCGTAAAGGTCGTAGGGACGGTATATTGTATTAAATGCCGTAAATAAGCTATTACAATGGTTTTTAGGACAAAGTGTATGTAATAAATAAATAGAGTGTAATGAATGTCCCTTGTTAGGACAAGGAGGGGGGCTTTTATACAAGTTAAAATCCCCCAACCGCCTCCCCCTAAATCGAGAATAGTTGGATCTTCACGTTGACCGCCCCGCCGAGCTCGGGCAAAACCGAGCTCCCTTACCCGAGCTCATTATGACCCGAGCTCGGGTAAGGCCGAGCTGCTCCACCTGAGCCCACCACCAAGTGGCTTGGGTCGGGGCACCCCGAGGTGTCTTGGGTCGAGGTGCGGGGTGCCTTGGGCAGAGGTGTGAGGTGGCTTGGGCTCCAGCTTGGTGCTCCGGGTTCGTGATGCTACCTCGGGTCGGATCTGTTGTATAATATATCTGTCACAATGATTATTGATAATGTTAAATGGAGGGTTTAATTTGTCCACACTTTTTATGGGTGAGATGTGTTTTTAATCAAACCCTCTCTTATATATATAATAAAAGAAAGCTCGCATATGCACTTTAATTGGTTACAACAGTTAAGTTTGTGAACAATAACTAGTGATTGAGTCTCACCAGCAAGAGTGTGAGAACAACCTTTTAAAGTGAAGGGATTTCTTGTGCACAGTAAACAAATGTCTAGTTCTTGTGTTCAGCCATAATGATTACATCTTTTCAAACGTTATGTCGGGACGAAGCGTGTGGCGGCCTTTGAGTTGGAGATTCAACTTTTTGGGAACAATGAAAAAGAGAATAGGGGCAATTGTCCCAATTGTCTCTCCTCTGGATTCACCTTTGTGTGTAGGGATCCACCTTGTAATACAGATCATGGTTTGGAAGAACATGTTCACTTGATGACTTGAATGAATAGTTAAATTACTCAAGGAGTAATTCAACATGTACTTCCATTTTCTACTCATTATGATATGTCATGCTTTGATTGCTTAATATAAGGAAGTTGTCATAATTTTTATCCATTCTTTTTATTTTTCTCTAATAAAATTTGAACATTTAGTGAGAATAAAAATTTGGAGTAAATTTTTGTAGTCCAAGTATATTTTTCTTATTAAGTCTACAATTCTCTTGGGAAATATGGCCTCATAGTCATCATCTTCTTGGGCTCCTTAATTTTAGTTTGGGATTTTAGAAGTGGGCTTTTAGGTTGGGCGTTTTCTATCTTTGGGCTTGAAGCAGTGGGCCTTTTATTTGGGTGTTGTATTATTTTCATAATAACAAATTTCAAAACGTTCAATACTTTTTTTTTTAAAGTAACGTTTCAATACCTTAGACTAACACAAGTTGCGAAAATTATGATGTGACTCAGTTTCACCTTGCAAGGTGGATTCATGTTTAAATATTCAAAATTTATATATTAAATGTTACAATTTACATTTAAAAAATCACAATTGATATACTATGAACACATTAACATATATGTAATTGATTACCTTGTTTGTATTCACAAATTCCTTTTAAGTACTGGGTCAGTGAGTCACACAATATTAACATATTAAGATTTGATGACCATATATTGTATTCAAATTTTTCTACGTTATTGTTTGACTTAGAACTACAATTTATATTCGAAAGTTCACAATATTAATACTGAATACACAATTTAACGTCATTTAGGACTACGGTCTACTTTACAAGGTGGACCGTGATCCATAGTATAACAACTCCACAAGTTGGATCTTTGGGAAACTTAACAACAAGTCATTTGAAAAGAAAATAGAGGAATAATAAAACATGATAGTTCACAAGATAGATTGTGTTAACGAGACTCTCATATAAGTGAGAGATAACGTAGACGTTTGAATTTTTTTAAAGTTAGCCTTTTGCTTCTTATTCCTATCATCAACAAGACTACTATACAAGTGAGAGAATAACGTACATGTTTGAATCTTCTATAGTTAGCTTTCCGCTCCCCTATTCCTATCATCAATTCTCCTATTTGATACACTTTCAGCATGTTTGTTCACGTAATAAATTTTGAGGTAATAGGAATTATTCCATAAGGTAGAATAGGCAAGGAATAGAATATATATTCTATTATTTGGTTCGCGGAAGGAAAGACTTTAAGAATTATATTACCCGGTTAGTTTAAGGAATAGAAATGAAATATGTTTTAAAAGACATAAATACCCTTAATAAAATATGTAGTGTGTCGATGGTGGCGGTGTTGCCTAGTGGTAGTGGCGGCGGACGGCGGTGGTTGGTGTAGCAGCAGTGGTGCCGGTGGTGGTGGGTGGGATGGCGGCGCGGTGGTGGTAGCGGCGGGTGGTGGCGTGTTGGTGGTGTTGGTGGTGCGCGGTGTGGGTGGTGGTAGCGACGGTGGTGGCGATGCTGATGGTGATGGTGGGTGGTGTGTGTGCGAGTGTATGGCGGAAGCGCGGCGGCGCAATGCTGGTACGATAGTGGTAAGCGACGGTGTGGTGTCGATGGTGGTGGTGTTGGCAGCGACGGTGCTGGTGGCGGGGTGGGGGTGGTGGTGGTGACGGGGTAAAATAGGAGTAGAAATTTTAGGTTATTCCTGAGAACTCAGTATAAACCTAATACCAAGGGGGTCTGGTAATAGCTATTACCTTATCTGGGGAATGGGGTATTACCGAGAATATATTTCCGGGTAATAGAAAACGGTTATCAAACAAAGGAATAGGCCTATTACTGGAATGTTATGTCATTCCGGCCTATTCAGTGAACCAAACGGGCATTTGTTCCTAATGCCAATCACACCCTTTGCCATTCCTTGTCACTTTGCATTAGAACCTCCTCCACATACCTTCAACTAACTATCACAATGCTCCTCTCATCTTAGTGAAGGTTTTCTTCATCATCCATCAACTCTAACTCACTAATCATCCTTCAGTTAACTCGTTGTACCACTTCAAGAATTGATCGACCTAATGTAAAGGTTCCCTAAACCCTAACAACCAAATTTGCTTAGACCATATCCGAAATATTAAATATTCTCAATATATTATTTTACTTTTATTATATTTAAAAATAATATAATAAATTTGATATTAATTACATATCCCCAACATAACATGGTAAAAATCATTCCTAAAAGGCTATAATGTTAGAGATCCTTTTTCTTTCTTTCCCCAGCCTAAGAGGACCCCCCAATAACTCAATGGTTGTAGACTGGTGCGCACAAGAAATTCCACTTTGACATAATTCTACACCTGCTAAACCGAGGTTCAACCTTGGTCTCTTACCCCAAATACTGCCCACTAATACCATTGAGCTAAGCCCATGCGGGTTCTTTTTCTTTCTTTCTTTGCTTTACAAATTGAAATCTTTCGTATACTGCTTCAGTTCTTCTTCTTCTTCTTCTTTTTTTTTTTAATCGAGCCACTCTAACTCTTCTAGCACGATAAATCAATTTCAATGTTCGTGATAGAAATCAAATCTCACTCTAATTTAAGTGAAATTTCACATTTACTAAATGACAATCCACCATTTCACTGCTCTTTGAAACTTTGAAATGCAACTACACATTCTGGTGGCACAACTGGACCACGGGACAAAGTGGCATTTGAAATAAACTTCAAGTTGATGGTCCCAAGCACACAACCACCAATGCCCATTATTATTGCATATTACATAATCCCCAGAGTGTATCTTGCTGTCTACTTATGCACAATTACACTTTATTTGTCATTAAGCTCGTTAAATAAAAGCCCATCATCATACTTCACTGTCATCCAAAGAAGAGATGAACAAACACCAAAAGACTATAAGGTCCAACTGCTTTCCTTACTTCCTATCTTTCCCATTTGCAGATGCAAATTGTGAGTTTACAAAAGGAAAACAAATCCTCCAAAGACTTTAGTTGAAAGGACTTTTGTTTTGCTTTCTTTCCCATTTCTCCTACACCTCAAAGATTGTACTACCTCCAAATTACCCACCATACTAGTTCCAAAAGTTTGCATACATCTCTCTCATTAACCCACTTTATTATATCAACTTACCACTTATATTTTCATGATACAATGTGTAGCCCGCATGGGTAGCTCAACTGGTCATAGAGGTGAAACTTTGAATGATGACTAGGGATCGAGTCTCACCAGCGGCAGTGTGGGACACCTCTCAAAGTGAGGGGGGTTTTCTTGTGCGCAGTGAGAACCGGTCTAGCCTCTATGGTTCATGTTCAGTTGAGTCCCATGATTTACATCCTCCCAAATGCTCTGTCGGCCGGGGTGTGGGGGCCTTTAGGGTTGGGGTTCAGCCTTTTGGAATGATGATACAATGTTGTAATTGATGCAATTATATAACAATCTTCTAGAATCATAATTTAAACTCAATCGCCTATACAATTTTTAATCTTTATAGTTGAAAATTAACATCTGTTAATGAATCAGACAATTACGTCATCATGATGCCGTGCTTCAGATATCGCATCAATAGTTAATTGCCACATCTAATTGTTCATGAAATTTTAGTATTGCATTCTTTACTTTGTTACCTAAATAGAGACGTCCGTCAACTTTACTCTTTAATTGTATATTTTACTTTGCATACTGATATCATATTTGATAACGCTATCAATAATGAAAGATTTTGAATCCATGAACACTAGAAATTCACACAAAAGTGATAGAAATGGGTATGTTCCATAACACATTAACGATATATATTCAATGATAAATAAAAGACAAAAAAGATGAAATGATGAGAAATTGGAAGAAATTTGGGGATTTTGTAAGTGTTATTGATGCCGTTGGTTTCGTCCTCTACGAGCTTCTACAACAGTGGGTTCATGGGAGTCGCAGACTTGGGTCTTGAACTTGCATCCGAACTTCTTCCGCATCCTCCCTCCGCCTTCTGAGGGCGGTCGTCGTCGCCGCCGCTGCGGCCGTTCGTTCCGGTTTATCGATCTTCTCGATTGCTCTTTTCATTGTGGAGCACTCACGCTCCAGGTCCTGCACTCGTGTTCTCATGCTATCCATGTCCAGTCGCAGCATTGATTCTGTCGCACTGTCTCCCTCCACGTGCTGCTCTTCCTGTCCACGTGCCGCCGTCGCTACCACTCCGCCGCCGCCCTGCCTCTTCCTCCTCCTCTTCACCTTCTATATCGATATCTGACGGACGTCCTATCTCTCCTTGCGGCACGTCTGCGGCTAGTAGAGTTCCGGCGATAGCATGCGGAGTTGAAGTTGCTCGAAAAATAGCACTTGAACGACGGCTCTGAGCGGAAGCCGATCGTTCTGAGCTGCGTGAGTGCAGGCCTCTAATGTCAGTTTCTGGCAATCCATGACTCCGCATATTCTCTCCCTCTCCTCTGAATCCATGGATGTGCCTGCATAATGGATTAGGGTTAATTAATGAAAATGAAAACTAAGTTTCAGTATATTATCTCCGGTAGATTCAATTTTTATTACTTTTAGATATACGTCAACGGCTCTGTAGAGGCCGTCGTCGAAGAGTCTAGCTTGGTCCGGCAGAGAAACGGCGAATTCGCAAAACTTCTCCGGCTTCAAATTAGGTCGGCAATTTCAGATAAGTAAACCGTCGATCAATTTTCCGACTAACATTACGTCTGCAGATCTGACACTGTCGTGCTCATCCTCGCCTTCGATTCTATTGACTGATCCTCTTCTAAACCGCTTAGGAAATAACCTAAAATTCTCTCAACACAGTCTACATCGTAGAGAGTTTCGTTTAGATAGGAATAGCTGGGAATGAGAAGATCGTCGAGCGTAGCTTGCTCCAGCTGCGATCCGATTTTTCTCTCCAGTGCCGATCTGCAATTCTCTGAAGCATTGAGAATGTTCGCCGTTCGCAATAATCCGAACAGAATTCGAGTGACTGAGGATGCTCTAGAGCTTTTCTCTGTCGGGAGATTTGCGATTATAGTCTCGAGAAGTTCTCTCTGCTCGTTCTCTGAAGGTATGGAAGATGAAGACGTCTTCCGGCTCGATCGTGAAAGTCCTGGAATGTATTTCTTTGCATAGTACATTAAACAGCTTTCGATAACTTCTGGATTCAAATCTCGGCCTTTCATCGCGAGAATCAAACGCTGGAACAAAGGTAAGCTCAAATGGCCAAGCTCTTCGCACACGAGTCCGTAACGCCGCCTCTGGAAGTGCCTTTCCGGCGAGTATTGGCTTCCACGCCGTTCCACAAAGGTTGGTTGAGAACCGCTTTCCGGTTGGCAGCGGCGTCGCTCATCGGCCATCCGAACAACGACGGATCTGCAGAGGAAGCTCTCGCGCGATAGCATCAATGCATCTCTGAACAATGCCGAGCGTCTCCGCCAACGGCAGGAGCTTCTCGCAGGAGTTGAGTGTTTTAATGGAGTCCTTGATACTCTTGAGGACAGTCTGTGAAAGAAACCTCTCCGTCTTGGAGATGAGATTTTCCTCGGAATATTCCTCGGTCATCTCCAGATACTCGCCGCGCGCACGGAGCGGAGCCACGTTCGATGCCGACAAGTCAATCTTGACGCCGTAGCAGAACTTGGCAGCCGCCTCGAAAGTCTCGGAACCGCCCGGAAAATTAGGGAGCGAGATGTGACATTGCAGCTCCTCCTCCTCATCCACACCCTCGTCCTCAACGCCTTCTTCTTCTATCTCTCCGTCGCCATCGCCGTCGCCATCTGGTCTTTGGACTCTAGCACCACTGGGTTTTGTCTCCTGCTCTGATATCAATTCATGAAGCTTTCGACTTTTCGACATCAAAGGAAACTGAGCAGACAAAGAACCACAGAAACAACTCCATTAGTCTATCTGTATATACACTGGAAGTTTCATTGGTAAGGAAAGAACACAAACCTTGTGAAGATGGAAGGTCATGTCATCTGCTTCGATTATCACATCGCTGGGCCAACCCAGTAGTGCAAAACCTGAGAAAAAAAAAGAAGAAGAATCAATAGAAATAAAAGCTAAACTCTAAAGTACACAGAGCAAAAGTTGCATTTCTGCTCACCATGCTTGCCCTTTGGAAGTGGGTTTTTCAGAGTCCATTTTCCTGGAGCTGTAGACGGAAGAAAAGCTCAGTGCAAAAGGAGAAACTATGCCAGATCCATGGAGTTTCGCCTTGTAGCAGCGCTCAAATAAGGAGAGAAACCCAGAAAAACAGAAAAAAACGGCGATGGATTTGACCAAAAAATCCCCTTGACTTTACGAAAGTTGTACAAGAGAGCAGAAGAGGTCGTCTGCAATGATTATAGCGGTTGAAAAATCACGCCAAGAAGACGAGAACAGAGAAAAACGGAGTGAAAAAGAAAGCAATGATGAAATAAGAAGGTTTTTTCTTTTCCCTTCCCTGCTTTTGCCTCTCTCCCTCTCTCTCTTTCTTTCTTTCTTTCTTTATTTCTCTCACTGTGCAGCGCTGTGTGGGGGCGGAGTTTCAAGAAGAGGAGAGAGAAAGAGTGGAGGGTTCAAAAAGGAAAGATGACTTTGAAGTTTTCGTTGCTACACAGGAGAGGAGAAGAGAGGAGAGGTGGATTATTATTATGATCGTGATTTCTTCCTGCAACCCCAGACAGACGCTATCGTGACTGCTTTTTGAAGGGACGGTAATTCTTAATATTTTCCTTTTGCATTTATTTATTTATTATTTTATTCTTTTTGGTTGTTGCATGAGGGCAGCATGAATTGGAACCCATTGGCCATTGCATCCAATCATGCCTTAATTGATTACATTCAATACGTTTTTGTTTTAATTGTGGTGGTGTAAATATACTCCTTGGGGTAAAAAACGGATAAAATTAAGTATGATACTTACCTTAATACAATCAATCAACTAACTAATTTATGATACAATCAAAAATCTTGATCGAACTTTGATCAAGTCTAGGTAAAAAAAAAAGGTAAGCTTGATTGATATTTTACAACGTTGGACACATTATACTAGCCAGGCTTGGTTAGTCACTATATTGGTCCGATTCGGACCAGACTCAGGACAAAAGAGAGTTTATCATTGGACAAGACAATGTTATGTTGTGCAACCGAATGTACCATACGCATGGGTGCATACGGTTCAAAACGACATCATTTTGACTAAAAACGCGCGTCTCACTTTTAAAAAAAAAAATCAGGTTCGATTCTCAGTAATAACATTATGTGGATATATAGTTATGAATTTCTGGATATATAGTTATAATTTGTGGATATATAGTTTATGAATTATGGATATTTTAGTTCATTCATGTAGATATTTAGTTCATCATTGTAGATATATTTACTTCATTCATTCAGTGTGGGATATATAGTTATGAATTTATGGATATATAGTTATTAATTTGTGGATATTAGTATTATGAATTTATTGATATTTAGTTCATTCATTGTGGATATTTAGTTCAATCAT
Source organism: Ipomoea purpurea (assembly GCA_009835305.1). Lineage (NCBI taxonomy): Eukaryota > Viridiplantae > Streptophyta > Magnoliopsida > Solanales > Convolvulaceae > Ipomoea > Ipomoea purpurea. Next base: position 18,909 of record VALG01005257.1, read on the forward strand.
ATATTGTGGATATTTAGTTCATTCATTATGGGATTTTACTTCATTCAGTTCATTCATTGTGGATTTTTACTTAATTCATTCATTCATTGTGATTTTTACTTAATTCATTCATTCATTTTGGATTTTTACTTCATTCATTCACTGTGGATATATAGTTATGAAATTGTGATATATATTATGAATTTCTGGATATATAGTTATGAAATATAAAATGTTATTGCCGGAATCGAACCTGATTTTCTTTAAGTGGGACGCGCGCCTTTTTTTAACCAAAACGGCGCCGTTTTGCAACCGTATGCACCTTGCAAGGTGCATTCGGTTGCACAGCATAATTTGCGTTGGACAAATTAACCAATCTAACAAATTGGGTGAGCAATAGTATCTTAATGGAGTAGATTGTGAAACTTATTAACATTTTACATGATTCACTTAATACTTATGGAATGAAAGTTAATGGATGGGGAAAGAGTACAATAGGGAGCGGAGAATATGAAACGTTTAAGATAGTCTCAATGAGAAATAAATAATTAAAATTAAAATTTTTAAATTATAAATTAGTCAATAAAAACATGTCACATTGTGCGATATTTATACCATTGAGAATATGATTTGTTTTGAGCATTTGTCACATTTAATTTGATGCTATGCAAGTATGCATCTTGTTTTTCCATCAATGAATGAATGGTACAACATGTATGTACCTGATTTATCTCATAAAAGTATGTTATTTATATAATGTTATCAAAATTGCCACGTTTAATTTGATGCTATGCGTCAATGAACATAAATTTGCAATTTTAATTAGCTATTATTATTTATATTAGTGCAAGTTTTGTCTATCTTATAAAATCGAGTCATATCCCATAAAATAATTATATTTATTATAAATACAATTCTTATTTTACAAAGACACTAGATGATTTTATTTTTATTTGTTTGAATAAGAAAACATGGTAAAAAAATGTGCACATAACTTGAACATTAAAGAAAATTTATATGGTGTTAAATGACGGTGATGGCATGGGTCCAAACGTCTAATATACCTGAAAGCTCAAACACTCATTTCGTGGAATTAACATGGTCAAAGTAATGTTGGAAGATAATTAAGGTAGAAATTACACATTAAAAAAAGACAAAAAATAATAATTCTGCAATTAAGGAAAGCCAATCAATCCACTTCAATGACCTCCTCATTCCATCAATCATGCATCTTACCATAAATATGTTCAATTACCATACACATTACTTATTCCTCTATTGTAAATGACCATGGTCAAAGATTTGGATAGGGCATCATCATGATCAATCTACATTTTACTTGGATAATAAAGTGTACTATTATATTTATCAGTATTGGTGTCAATAATATTTGGTACAACTAAATGTATCATATACATGACTATATTTTGTACAAAAGATGTTGGTGCCAACCGTCAATCAACACCTTTTGTATCTGTGCTATACTTTCTCAAACATTTTCAATATAAAGAATCTAAACCTCCACCACCGAGATTCGAAACTTATGACCATCCATTTAAATAAAGGTGTTGCTATTTGCACCCCCTTTGACTAAAATGAGGTATAAAGCACATTGAAAATGTAAAAAGATAGTAAATTATAATAAATATTATGGGTGGTGCAAATAGCCTAATGGGTGATCAAAATGCTATTTGCACCACCCTATTAAATCTACATTTATGAGGTCAAAATTTAATTATTAAAAAAAAAAAAAAAAACACGAAGCAACCATCGCCTTCTCCGGTGAGAAGGCGACGACTGCCTTCTCACCGGAGAAGGCAACTGGCTGCCTTCTCACCTGAGAAGGCGACCCAGTGGGTCGCCTTCTCGCCGGAGAAGACAACCCATTTGCCTTCTCCGGTGAGAAGGCAGTCCATCGCCTTCTCACCGGAGAGGTGACGATCTCTTTTTTTTTTTTTTTTTTTTTAAAAATAATTCATTGGGTTGCCTTCTCCGGTGAGAAAGGCAGTCCCAAGGTGACGGGGTTAAGGTTTTTTTTTTTTTTAAAAAAAAAAAAAATTAAAAAAAGAAAAAATAAATAATAATTTTTTGACTATATTTAATGCTGGCATTTACACCAACCTATTAAAAAGTTTGGATATTTGAACCTACTAAGACCTAGGTGTGCAAATAGTAAATAGGTGGTGTAAATAGAATAACCCTTAAATAATAACGGAATGCCAATCAACACCTAGAAACCCCCCTAAATGAGTATAATGGTAATTTGTTTTGCTCTGAATTGTTTCGTATGTTACAAATTTCTTTCTATTTATTTAAAGAATGCTGTAATAAATGATAGGATTACAGAAACATCATTTGACTGATTGTCG
>VALG01005260.1:0-36650 GCA_009835305.1 Ipomoea purpurea
GTCACGGATCTGAAGCAAGTGGGAAGCATGATGAGGTCCCTCACGTTGCCGCGGAGCGTGAGGCAGGTCCGGGTGGCGCGTTCGAGAACCAGCCATTTCCGGCAGACGAGCGCGGCGGAGTTGCGGGTGCGGTCGTCGGAGATGGCGGCGATAACGTTCGAGAGGATCACGTCCGGCAAGTCATGTATGTTTGTGGGGGTGAAGCCGAACAGTAGAAGCTGGAGAAGTCGCCATGACTAATGAGCGAGCGAGCTAGCTAGAGCTAAGCGGATTGATAAGGATGACTGATATTGTTTCTCTCTCTACACAACTCCAGATGTGTATATATATAAATCGACGTATCGTCTTTGGGCAAGAATTTCAATTGTGTTCTAGAAATTTTCATTTTTGTAAATTTAAATATTTAATGGGTGGGGCTGGAGTTTGGGGTAAATTTGGAGTTATTGCACTATTATTACTGTAGGGCTGGCTACAGACACCATCAAACAGCACGTGAGAGCAGGAGCATACAAACTCTATTGCCTATTGGTGCCAATCGGGCAACTACGTAAGTAACTTATTGTTTTTTTTTTTTTTTGCATGACATGATTTTATGTATATATAATTATATTGATGTAGTAAATACACCCGGGTATACGAGTAAGCAATAGTAATGGGGTATCAGGTATGAATCGTATATTGTACAGATTTATCCAGTAGTTGGTTTAAGTGATGCACTCGGGAAAACTTGGATAGTAAAGTTGGAGGGTTCAGAGTAAATAGTAGTTAGGTGCAAACATTCAAAGTCTCTTCTTCAAGCAATTAATGCGTTATTTATAGGGATTGAAAAAGGGCACATGTCGAGCGTTCAAAATGCGTGCCACGTGCCCCACATGTATTGGTGCGGTTCGTGGCCCTTTCCATAGGGCCACGTGAGCGCAGATTCCTGACAAACCCACTTATGAGGAGGTCGGGCAAGGTAATAGCCTGATAGGCGGAGAGGTCTTACCCTTCAATACAACAACGTTTGGGCGAATAGATCTAGTTCGTGAGATCGAAACCGAGCTTAGGTTGCGTTATTTTGATAAGGGCATATGCCCGGTCTCTGTCGGGTCGGGCCTCACTATTCGGATCTAGTTGGGAAAATGCTCCCGAAGAGTGCAACATATTGTACACCCCGAGCAGATATACGGATGTGCGTTTGGGATATATTTCCTATCACACACACACACACACACACGCACACACGCACACGCACACGCACACGCACACGCGCACACACAGCAAAAATAAAAATAACATGATTAAATGTGTCAACGCAACAATATAATGAGGACCACTAAAGTAAAATTTGTTTTTTTTTATTTATAATTTCTATCATATCAATTGATTTTTTTTTTTTTAACTCTATTACATTGTAGTATCTGTTTAAACATACTTTCTGGGGCTCAATCTCATGACCTCCCACATAGAGGAGAGGTTACTACATGCCATTTGAGCATAAAGTGTTTGGCTATCAATCAATATTAGTGTCAAATAAAATATAATACAGAGTAATATTTTATTGAAATGATCTTCAATGATAACGAGTACAATTAAGTGATTTTCAAAAAACGAGTACAATTTAAGATTAAAAATTATTATTATTTCTCTCGCAAAATTATATATATTATCTCGAAAGAAATCACGAGCAAGTGAAGTATTAAATTAGAAAAATAATTTTTCATTCTTAAATTCTCCGTAATATTTTTTTAATCAACATGTTTCGAGGCTTGATCAAATCTTTGTTTGTTGTTTGTTTTTTTTTTTTTTTTTTTTTTAAATTTATATCAAAAGAATTTGATACATAACAAATAAACAATTATTAGCAATTATAAATACATACTTCTAAGACTCATTGACTCAATCCTCAAGATTGATAATAAATTAGCAGTCATGTGTATTTAATTGGTGTGTTATTATTTGTTTAGTTAACACTAATATGATCCATTAATGTTATATAAATAGGATCTTCATCAATAATTGTGAGGGGTTCTCAAATTTCTACTACATGATATAACTTTGTTTAGACCCACCTCAACTTACTTTCATTCGTCTATTTATTAGTATTTAATTGCCTTAATTACTGTTCTTAGTTTTTTTTATTTATTTATTATTATTAATACTTGTTCTTCTTCCCAAAAAGTTGAATCCCCAACCCCAAGTGGCCCTCACACCCGGCCGACAGAACATACACTTGTTGTTAGTTATATACATTGTTTGTTCTTGCCTTAATAACCTTTATTTTGAATGATCAGATCACTCACTTATACTTCTTCTCCATCACTCCCTTATATTTGTTATATTCAGTGAACGATTAACTACAATAGAAAACTTTATAATATAATATGTAATAGTGACCGTGATCGATAAAATAATGACTGCATAAGTGTGGTCAGATGATAACTATTATCGGTAAGATAATAACCCCCTCCGTTGTAACGGTTACTATAATTATTTTTCAATAACTATTTTGATCGAGTTAATTCTGTGGGTTAGATCAGTCAATATATATATATATATCTTCTGAGCCTTGGCCCTATACCATGCGTTACTATAGGTATATAGTAGGTATATATATCTATCAATTGTATTAATATATTCATTAATTAATTCATACTATACATTATATACTTGTCTTAGGAAAAAAAAACCATAATCAAAACAATGTAAGAAGCATGTGTTTTTGGCCATGTATATAAGATGTTCGTAGTACTTATCAAGCCAGACTTGTTGTCTAATCTAATTAAATAAACAAGTCGGAAGTCGCAATCGAACACTAAGAACTTGATCCATGACGCACTTCCACTCCTTACGGACCTAAACTCACCAAATTGTTCAACACATTTATTGTCTTTTGCAACCATTCATTCAATCTTATTATGAGATCATGTTTGTCAAATTATACCATAGATCAAGATTAATCTTGAATTGTGGAACCTGATTAAAATGACGTTCAAATTAAAATTTATATTATATCAAAAAACACATAATATATACAATATATTATAATTTTAAGTTGTCACATCAAGTCATAAGATAAATCAGTACGCTTTCTTGCCAAGTAGGTAGAAGCTAAGATAGTAAGTATATTCTTACAATTATGGTGCATGCATATGTGAATGAGTATCTACTATCTTTAGCATATTGATGGATATTTTTAGATATATACCTCCCATAAGCCCTAAATCTAATCATTTAGTAAATTCTTACTTTAAAATGATGGATTCTATTGAAAAATGATTCGTTAGTTGCTATTATTATAATTAAGTTTCAAATATGAATATAGTCCTCTCATAAAAAGTAAAAATTGATCATAGTCGTATATTAAGGTTCCCACACGGTAGTGGAACCCGCACATCCATGCTTAATAGTCCGTTTGATTTAATAATGCTATAAAAGACACAAGTATATATATTTTAAATTATTAAAAACAAGTCCAAATTTGATGAATTTTCATTTACAAATGCTTTTTTTTTCGCTTTCATTATATCATAATTTAACTAAAAGAAACTTTACTTATCATTCAATGGCTTTATCACTATCAGGTAATTATTAAAACTCTGTACGATTTATTTATTATTAACTGATAGTTGATTTATATTTATCTTAGTTTTTTGTATATATTGTTTGTAAGTATTCTAACTCCTATTAATAATATTTCTATCATTGTATATTTTTTTATATATTTTTTTTGTAGTTGTGTTTTATCTATGTAATATACTATAAATTATATACTTGCAATATTTTTAAATATACAGCTTGTTTCTAATCTTCTGCTATGGTTATATGAATATATTGGGTTCTAGTCTAGCCCTAATTTTTGGGCTTTGTTATTTTTTATTACCATTTATTTAATTTATTTGATTTTAGTAAAATATCTAAATAGAATTGTTATGTTAATGTTTTTTTCATTAAAAGGTCTAAAATTCAAATTAAGTCTTATTCAAGCAATCTTTTTCAATGTATTCTTTTTGATGTAAATGTATGATAATTCTACCAAACAGCATCAGCTAAAGCTAATATTAACCAAACACTTTTCTCAATCAGTAATTTATCACTATTTTACCTCTATTAACACAATAGCCTAACAGCTTTTACCAAACACTGACCATATTGTGCCACTTAAGGGACTAATTATCTGATCACACCATTGAAAAAATATCTATTCAATTGTCCCAACACAAATGATTAGCGGTGATTCCTTCAATTCGTTTGTTGAGAATATTTCAATAGTAATGCTAAAGCTCCTCAAAATACTATCTCATATATATATATATATATAATATATATTATATATATATATATTATATTATATAATTAAATACGAACAGGTTTTACTTAATTTACCTGTAGTGTAACCTTGAATGATAGTAATTTCTTCTTAGTTAAATTATGATATATGAAAGGAAAAAAAAAAAACGGCATTTTTAATGAAAATTTCAAATTTGGACTTTTTTTTAAATAATTTAAAATATATACTTGTGTCTTTTATAGCATTATTAAAGAGTTAATACCCAAAATCGTCTTCGACTATAGTGGTTTTTCTCAATTTCGTCCTAAACGACTTTGGTGACCTAATATCGTCCCAGACTTTTGTGTTTCGCTCAATTTAGTCCTCAATTTGTTATTTCGTCAAATTGGTGTTAAATAAAGGGACAATTCAGTAATATCAATATTGATATCTCTTTACTTTCAACTTGTGAAGTGCGAATTCCTCTTTCTTGTGCGAATTACACCCAGAATTACTCCTGGACCTGCAAATCAAATTTTATATTTCTCAGTTTTAGGAGTAATTCTGGGAGTAATTCGTAAAAAAAAAAAATTTCGCAGTTCACATGTCTATGAGTAAAGAGATGCCAATATTAAATTACTGAATTGTCTATTTATTTAACACCAAATGGACAGAATAACAAATGAGGGATTAAATTGAGCAAAAACAAAAGTTTGGGACTAAATTGAGCGAAACACAAAAGTCTGGGACGATATTAGGTCACCAAAGTCGTTTAGACGAAATTGAGAAAAACCACTATAGTCGAGGACGATTTTGGGTATTAACTCCATTATTAAATCAAAAGACTATTAAGTATGGATGTGCGGGTTCCACTAGCGTGTGGGAATAGTGAATAGCCTTATAGTGAAGCTCTTGAAAATTTACAATGGTTTAGACGTTAGTTATTGGGTTAGAGAATTTTGGTTTGTTCCCACAAGCTTTGTCGGGTCAGAGGTGGGGGGCCCTTAGGACTGGGGATTCAGTCTTTTGGGGTAAGAGAATTTTGGTTTTTTGAGTTAGAAAGTGACTTCTAATCTGTAATTGGCTTCTAATTAGTAATTGTCATCACATTAGTATTATTGTCAATAATTAATTAGTTTTATTGTATTAATTCAAACTTTAATTTCATCTCTTCTTTTTTAGTAATTTAACATATAGCGACAAGAAATTGGTGGTTAAGAAACTCTCTGTTTCTTTTTTTTTTTTCAAAATTTATTATAGACTGCAATTACCAGCCTCCTCATTATTAATTGGAGTCATTTGAGAACCTATATTCTCAAATAGTGATTACAGATTTCACTCGTCACGAAAAAAAATAAAAAATTAAATAATATTTATGATGCCCCAAAAGAGGTAATTGAGTAGGCTGAACATGATTCCCATACTTGAAGGTCATAAATTCAATTCTTGTCAACACCATCTCACAAGTCACAACTCCATAGTCATAGTAGCTAATAATAATAATATGTTCTCACACATACTATGCCGAAACCTAGTACTAATATTGAAGACAAAATATTCTTGCCTAATTTTATTTATAGTAACAGTTATAGTACCTTTTTGATATGAACATATATATAATTTTATCAATTAAAATTATATAATATTCGATATTATAATTTATATAATTTTATATTGATCTAAATATTTTTAAATATTATAACAAATCTATTTTGTTTAAAACAAGTAAAAATACTAATATTATACTAATAAGAATATAAATACCCCACACTTTCTCACTCGAAACTTTTTTCTATTCCACCAATGAGTATACAAATAAAGTGGCAAGAAGTGGGCGAGAGCATAAAGATTAGACCTACAAAGTAAGCACTTTTTAAGTTTCTCAATATAGTAATCCAATAGATTTTTTTATTTTTTATTGCTTCTTTTAATATATTAAATATTGTTAATACTATCGACTCTTTATAGTATAGTATTATTGTCTAATATATTTTATCTCGTACATTCTTTAAATTTAAAAAAAAAAAAAAAAAAAAAAAAAGAAGCTACAGAAGTGTCAATTGAACACGACGATGTTTGAATTATTTTTTTAATAAAATGCAAATAATAAAAAAAATATTCAATGACCATTTTTATATGAGCTAGGAATCAGCAAAGTTCCCCAAATCTTCATAAAAGAATACCTTTTTCTCTTAATCTGGCTGACAATAAATCAATCATGGATCGAATTATGTTTCTATATATGCAAAAGTGGATAATTACCTTGGTATATTTATTGATATGAATATAATAAGAGACGCAATAGGAGTGCATAAAAGAATTGTAGATGAGACGTACAATTTAATATATATATATATATTATATATTATATATATATTTTATATATATATATATATATATTATATATATATATTATATAATATATATATTTCAATTTTTAAAATAATATCAAAATGTCACCCCATTGATTATAGTGATTTCACCACATTTTTATTTTTATTTTGTCTAATGATATGTTCTAATCTCGTGAATGTAATTTTCAAATTCAATTTTTTTTCACTTTATTTAAATCTTTCAAAAGATTAAATATATAAATTTTTAATTACGGAGTAGTCAATAATCTATTAGACAAAATTTTTAAATAAAATAATAAAATTATTATAGTCAAGTCATTTTTGTAATCACATATATTTCATGATTAATCCATGTCGATCCCCCTAGACTACTATCAATAACTCCCACATTTCAAAATGGCGGCTATAAATCGTACGTTTTTATGGGACCAAACGTTTATACTTTATAATGAACTATAAAATTAATATTACAATTGTACTTTAAAACAATGTTTTGAGTTGTAAGATGTAATCCAAATCAATCACCTTTAATTTACGTGATCGTGGATCGTGTGCTCTCATCTGTTAAGAAGACGAAAGTTTAAAATCTTTTTTCGTATAAAAATTATATACTAACACTTTGTTCATTGATGGGAGACTCAGGTCTAACGAAAATTAGTTTTAAGAGAAAATTTCAATTTTGGTCCATACGACTATAAGGGTATTGTTAATTTCAGGCCCCTGAATTTTTAAAAATGTCAATTTAGTACATTGACTATTCAATTTATAATTTTTGGTCACTCGGCCAAATTTCACCGGAAAATGTTAATTGGTGAAAATTAATGAAGGTATATTATCTTTTACTATCATTTCTTCTCCGACGGTGTCATCCAGGTTCCGGCGATCATTTTTTCATTTCTGCACCATTTTCGCTTCAGATTATTGATTATTAAAAGTACATTTTTATTCCATAACCATTGAAATGTGGAATATCACTAGAGTTGCATTCTTCCAGTTTAATTTCTGACTATATTATATCCTAAATCGAGTTCGAAAGCCTATAATGGGTATGTGAAAGCGGTGGGTGCGTGACGTACACGAAGCAATCCAAGCCGATTTTCTTCGATTTCAGATTCACTTTCGACGGCGAGTTACCTCGTTTTCCAGCCATAGATGCCTCATTCTCCAGCATTGACTGTGGCGGAGTCTCCGATGCTTCGTCTCCACCTTGAAGTCTGGATTCAGCAGCTGAATTTGCTAGTCATCGGCCAGTATGTGACTTTGGGGGTAGAGATTGAACATTGGACAACTTCGATTCTTTAAGGAGTTTCGATTCTCGCCAAGGATCTCTATGAAGCAGCCTATTATACGATGATAGGTTTGTTGCCATCCGATCAGTTTCTCCGTTAGTTAAGGTTTTGAAGCATCTTTCCATCGCCTATTGCTAAATCGTTCCTACGATAATTTCATTCCATGGGCAGCGAGAAACAGTCGACGAAATTGAGTATGGACTGGCCAGATGAAATAAAAGAGTAAAATGACTAAAAATACCCTTATTATTTTATTTATGATATTTCCGGTGAATTTGCCGGAAATTTTGGTCGAGTGACCGAAATGATTAAAAATGAATAGTCAAATATAATTGACACTTTTAAAAGTTACGGGCTGAAATAACAAGACCCTTATAGTCGTCATGACCAAATTGAACTTTTCTTTATTTTAATATGTAATGTACTAAAATTGTGCATTCTATAGTAGGATTACTCATTGACTTTAGTGGATTGTTCTTTAACAATAATGGATAATAAATATCTAAAAATATATGTAGTTTCTTTTGGGACGATGAAAAGCATACAAGTAGAAGTTAAACTACACTAGAAGTATTTGTTGATAACTTCGAATGAAAATACTGACAAGATAAACTCGTGTCTTTTGGATCGAGAATTATTGTTCCACCTATTCGACTATTCATTTCATGACTGAACATATGTTATTGAAAATTAATCAATTTAAAACGATCATAAAATTTAAATTTATAATTAATTAGTAATTAATTATTTGTATAGAATTTTGTATTACTAAGAATAAACATATGCCATTATTATCTTTGAACTCGTTGTAAATTTACCAGACCTAAAATTATGTTTAAAAAAAAAATTGATTATAAAAATTAATACAAATAACATTATCCGTATAAAATTTTCCTTTATTTTACCTTTTTTTTTCGATAATTTTGGTCCCTTTTTTGGGCACCAATTATTAGGTGTGGAAATCCTATTCAGCACTAAAAAGCTCAAGTCTAGTGTTTGGATAAGGCACGCACGCTCTCTCGCTCCCTCACCATTTCTCGCTTGGGAACATAATTAACTTATCAATTAATTTTAATTAATTTATTTGATTATATATTATTTATTTGATTTGATTAAATAATTAATATAAATATTTAATTAATAATTTTTTTGTAACAACTTATTATTTTAAAATGTTAAAATTTAAAAAGCTATTCAAATTAATTTTTTAATAAGTTTTTTTTAAAAATAAATTATACTTTAAAAGTCATTTTGCATGTATTCAGCTAACCTCTTATTTACCAACTCTTTTTCTACAACCCGCTAATGCTATCAACTATTTGTCAAATATTCCATAAATTTCCACAAGACAAAAAAATACATGCACACAAACATAAATAAATAAATAAATAAATAAAAAATAAAAATATATATATATATATATATTATATATATACACACACACACACACACCCACACACCCACACACGATATTATTGATTTTATGACTTGGACAATCAACAACGTCCATGCCAACACAATTGTTTGATAAATTAAAGAAAATTATTTAAAGATTGTAAAAAAGTGTATAATGCTTTGAATGAACGAAGTTGCGAATTATTACAAGCCTGATGATGGAGATACTTGAAATGATCCAATAATTAAAACCCAAAGGTCTTGGAGTCTATAATCCGGGCGGCATTGAAGAAGTTTCCACGACCTGGATAGAGAGCAAGGGTCTCCTGAGGGCTGAGAACTAAACAACAAGTAATATTCATAATTATCAAAGTAATTAAGCCTCTCGATGAGATATGTTGTAAAAGATATACGTAAATCAAGTAGTATGTGACTTTTATGAATTATCATCTGATTAAAATATAATTTTCAATCTTCACGGACGAGTTTAATATAACAATTTTACCGATTACAATTTTAGAATTATCTAATAGCCTGCAATAAATGAAAACAATAATTCATCAAATTATTATCACTTTGAACAATCTTATCAATTGTCACTAAAAAGAAAATCACTTTCCAGTTTCACATCCACCAATCCATTCACTTACTGCTTCAATCCTTGTGTTAACTTTGTTTTTGGGTGATTATATATCCTTGTCATCAATATAATCCAACCAATAAAAAAGAGTAAGCACAACTAAAGCAATAGAGAATAAGCAATGCTTTTTAAGCGAGCTTTCCTTTTCCCTAACGACTACTGATTTTTCAAATAATTGTTACTTTTACAAATATTAATGAACTTTAACGACCATCTCCAACTTTTAATCATGAATCTGAATGTCATTAGAAGGAATAGAGTTAATTTCTTTTTTGGTCGTAGATTTATTGGTGTCAATCTGTTTTTAGTATTTTTTTCTTCAGAATATTCAACTTTGATTTAATAGTATTGTGATAATTATTTTTGTCATTCGTCAACAAAATTGTTAAAAATGTAATTAAATACAAGAACATTTTGATATTTTTTTTTTGGTATAAAATGAGTTGACCCGTTATATTTATATATTTTTTAAAAATATATATATATAATTTAAGACCTAAATGACCTTGTATTTTACGAAATTTAAACGATTTTGTTGATTTGGGGACCACAAATGATAATTCATAGTAATACTAGGAACAAAGAGAAATGTTTTGAAGAAAAAAAGGACTAAAAATGGATTGACACCTATAAATCTAAGATAAAAATGAAATTAATTGAAAGAAATTTTAATAAGATTTATGTGTTAGTTTCTTCTTTTTGGGTATCTGTCCACAATACATTCTATTTAGTAATTGTAGTTACTAGCATATCCAGTTCATTGATTGTATTAAAAACACTTAATAATTGATATTGTAATTATAATAAATTATATATATCCACGAATTTTATACAGCCACAACTTTTGTTAATTGTCTCTTTTTAATTTTAGTGATTTTTTTTAAAACCAAATTAGTCACTAGAAGTCCAATTGATACCTGATCCAAATTCAGTGTACGTGTGTATATAACTATAACTATACAACTATATATATATATGTAATATATTGAATACTACTGACTCTGTTACAATGTAGTATCTGTTCATAACTACTTTTTTCAAGTACAGAGAGTCAATACCGTCTCTACCGAAGATCAAACCCAGGCCATGAGTTTATAAACATGATCTCCCATTTGAAAGAGCTACTTCGTGTCGCTAGACCAATAATTTAAACCAGACAGATTATTTAATAGAGACTTGTTTAATTAGAATATGTGTTTGAACTTTGAAGTTTATGATAAGGAAACCTTGCAATGCCTTGTAGAATACTTGTCTATAAGAAGCAAAAGAGAATATTGGCTTTACACTTCTAATTTCTATTTGTGATATGTTGATGTAAAAGAAAGAAAAAAAAAAAAAAAAAAAAGTGAATTAGGGCCTTAACATTACATATTTACATTCAACATGTAACTGACATTTTTGGAATTTCCAGAGGCTTCTTGCCTTATCTCAAAAACTGGGGATTCTCTTTGGATTGGCATGGGTGGGGCCCTTATATTTTCATTCATGTTGATGGCTACTGGTCTACTGGAGTACATGCATGTAATTAAGTATGTTTCTCCTCCAATTCTATGGTCCAATAAAAATTAGGATTATATTCGTATAAAGAATATTTAAAAAGTTTATAGTGGTGTGAGTTACGGTATTATGTATCTATAAGGATGTATTTAATAATTTTCTTTTATGTATCTTTAGTAAAATATAATGTACAATTTTATAAAGAATAAATATTATAACAAGTTATTATAAGATCTTCAAAGAATATATACTTACCCCAAAATGCTATGATCACGGTGACTCAATGGGTTAGTAAGTAGGGCCAAATATCGCCTGCACACAAGGAATCTGCCTATTTTAGACATAATTCCTACATTATCGCCGCCGAGGTTTGAACCTTAGTCTCTTACCTTAAACACTGCCCATTAAATCATTAAGTTAAGCTCGTGCGTGTACAAAGAATATATACTATACCAATTGTTGACTGCAAACCGCTATACTTGATAGTAAATGCATAACTTTTTTTAAAAAAAATATACTTATACAACTAGTCACTATTATGTTTCAAATGCAAATCAACAACATAATATTGAACTTGCCTTCCCGACTTCTATTCAACATTTCTTAAATAACCAATTAAAATCATCACAAAATTTTCTACTATTTACTATTTATAGCGCGCTCACACACACACACTCTCTCACACACACACAACTATGAACCAATTAGATTCAGGGCACGTTCAAGTAAGAATCGGTACTCAATAGGAAATTGGGAATCAATCCTATCTATCAATATCACTATCAAATGCATTTTTTGAAATTTACAATTGCAATTTTCTTGAGTGCATTTACACAGTGTTGCAAAAATCTCACTTGGGCAGCGATTAATCGGCGCCTAGGTGTTGGCCAGCCGCCTAGCGCATCACCATAACCGGTGGTCTAGGCGGCTGACTGCCTAGATAGGCCTCTTATGCGCCAACTAGACCTCTGAGGCATCGACTAGGTTGTCTATCTAGTCGGCCGATTAGCTATTGTTCCCTTCTTTTTTAAATGGGATATTTCATTTAGAATGATATCGTTTTGAGCAAAATAACTCTAAATTGTTCAAACTCTAGATGTTTTTTAAGGTTAATAATATTTAATATTTTAGTATTAACTATTAAAATATTAAATAGTTTATAATTATCAAGTCTTAAAAATTAAAAAAAAAATTTAAAAAAAAAATCAAATCAAATCAAATATACAGGCGCTCCCCAAGCGCCCGAGGAACGCTTAGCAATTTTTTCAACTATAATTTTACATATGATCAAATGTAATTGCACTTATGCAAAGAGCTCTTGTAGAATCAATGAATCCAAAAGTGCACTCCTAATTATTAAAAAAAAAAATGCACTTGGTAGTATTGAAAAGTGCATGTTCGCACTTGAATACTAAATTTTTTACTTGATCCGTTTCTTATATATACAAACACAAATTTCTAAGTATGAATTGAAAATCAATATTATTAATAAAGTATATGGTATCCTTTCAAAAAAAAAAAAAAAAAGTATATGGTATAATTTTATTGAACATGTGATATTATATAGTATAGGATAAGATAAAAATTGGAGCACAAATTGAAAAGCATGGGTGCAAACGGATGGGTGGCTCCCACTAGAATTGTGCGGGGAAGAAGGGAATTGAAGCAATAGAACAAAATGGTACCGCGTACCTTCACCGTGGTACTATACTGCTCTCTTCATGTCTCATGTCTGCTCTTATAATTACTTTCTTCATCTCTCATCATATTATTCAACTCAACACAATTTTTACGAGAAAAATAATATATATACTCTCATTCTCTACTTTTAAATTTTACTCTCATATATACTTAAAATTATGATGTACGCACAATTATAGGAGTCACATGAAAAAAAAATAATAAAAAAAAATAGACAAACACCACCCACCACATCATGGAGTAGATTTGAAGGAGTAAGATTTCGAAGTACATAGAGTAAAAATCTTTTTGCAAATACTTATCAGTACTTCTGTGCAGGCATGCATGCATGCTTCTGGAAACTTCTGGATACAATGGATAAATTAACCAAACACTATAATACAAATATACAATCCATTTAGTCTATTCCTTTCACGAACTAATAAACAATGGAATATAATTCTTACTCTATTCACTTATTCCATTTTCTTGGGAATATGATTTTTATTCCTCCAAAATTCATTATGTGAATCAAACATGTCGTTACAATATGTTTGGTTTCATTGAAAACAAAATTATGAGGAATTGAATTTAAATTTCATGAAAAATGAATTAATATATGGTTTATATTCCATTGTTTGGTTGATTGAAAAGATATTGCTACATTTGACACCCATCAAAACTATATTACTCCATATTTGATTGGAGGGAATTACAATTTCCATAGAATTGCAACTCAAATGTCCTATTGTCCTCCCTCAAATGACAAAATTACCCATTTTTGTTGTTGTTGTTACACAAAGATATTTTATTCTCAAGTAGTAAGACTTCTACTACGTAGACTCCCAAGTCTTACTCCTTAAATTTTATTCTCTAATGTGGAAGTATACAATATTTTTGGTAAAGTAAAGAAAAATGTGAAGTGTGGGGACTGATTTGAGTTGTCTGTTTGGTGGGCAGGGTTGGGGTTGAGCTGTCGTGCCACTTTGGAGAAGATACAGCTTAGCTTGCCTATGTTGACTTTTTCATTCATTGCAATCTAATACTTCCCTATCTCTTTCCATCATCAACTCCACTCTACTTTTTCTATCATTTTTCAATACAATCATAATACATACATACATACATACATACACTCACTATACATGCACTGTTGCACTTATTCTATCTCTTTATTGTTTTTTATTTCTTTTTTTACGTAACACATTTTGCTTGTTAATTTCACAATTATTTTTTTTAGTAGTCACAATGAAATTAAAACAGTTTATTGGCTTTCAAAAAAAAAAAAAAAACAGTTTATTGAATTTCTCAATTTGAACCGATCAGTTATATATGAATAACCTATGTTGATTTATATTTTTGTGGTCCTTTATCAACTAGTGGCGTTCGATGGACTTCACCAGGGTGCACATCTCGATAGTAGTTACTGACTTTACCGTAAATCAAAGAAAAAGGTAGTAGTCACCATTTTTCTTTTTGATTTTCTTTTTCTTCCTTGAACAAGATTGTGATATGGGGTGTGAAAGTAAATACTCCTTATCAATGATCAAATTGATAATTTGACTGTCTAATCTTATTTAGTCGGTCGGTTTCCTAATGAACAAGTAATAACTAATAATGCTGGAATTCCTTTACTCTAAGAGCGGCTAGCACCTAGATGGCTCAATTATGTTAATTTTTACAACACAAAAAAAATACACATATAGCTCAGCCTATTGCATTCAATGGCACTTGCAATATTTTAGATTAAAATTGAAACAGGTTTAGAAGTTGAAGAACTAAAAATGAAACAAGTGAAAATCTAAAATCAAAATTACAAATAGAATAAAGTCAAATATGAAGATATCCATTCTGTTTCTGTGAAATGAACTTAAGAAACATTTGGGCCATTCTTGTAGTCTGTTTCTTTCCTAGTTAACCCAATAGCGATATGAACATTTTACTGTAGGCCCCGTCAATGAACTTTTAGTTATGGGCTTGCTCCGATACTAATAACGCAATTTCCAATTTGGGCCAAGGGTTGGGCTTTAGCATTTTGGAATGAGCTTATCAATCTCACGTTTTTGTAATCAAGATATTTTACTCCAAAAATCACTTCCTCACCATAAATAGAAAAGTAAAGTTAATTATCGAAATGATCATGATATAACGAAATTATCAATTTGATCTATAATTTTTTTTTTTGTTTAATTAAGTTTTTAACTTTAAAAATCTTAACTAATTTGGTCATTTGTTTGTTTAGATATTAGACTTCCGTTTGCTCGGAATCAAATTGGTAATTTCGCTATAGTTAGTAGAGGAAATGGGGCATGTGATGATTGAAATGATTCATTGACTATAGTAAAATTACAAATTTAGTATGACGGCTAAACAAACAGAAGACCAAATTATTTAAATTTTCAAAATTAATGACTCTAATTAGGTTTAAAAAATATCAAGAATTAAATTAATAATTTCAATATAGTCAAAGGACCATTTCGATAATGAACTTTAAAATTAATTTTTAGACTTTTCCATACTTATTTTTAATACTAAAGTACAAAGAGCCAATATCGCCTCCACCGAGACTCAAACTCATAATCTTCTTTATGAAAGAGCAACTTGGTGTCATTGGACCACAAGGTATGAACTTTTCCATACTTGATATTGTATCCTTTAGAAAAGATAGTTTTAAGTATCGTAATTAGTTGCTAAGCACCTTGTGCTCATATGGTATGTAGTGACCTCTTCCATATGGGAGGTTATGAGATCAAGCCTCTACTGAGTTGCTTCTTCCAACTCATATATAAAATTAATTATTTTTACCATTAATATATTACACATATTAATATGTCTAAAATAAGTACATAAATATTTCATTACATAAGCTATTGTCCTTAATTGTTTCAATTTTTAAAGTATAGGGTCTAATATGAACAAAATTAAAGTAGAAATACTAAATTGAACAAATTATTATAGTACGGACCTCATAAATACGTTGACCTATATAATAACATCATTGAGTAAAATATGTAAAACAAAGTAATTGAACTAATGTTTTCCTTTGTTAAATAATGTACTAATATTATTAGAACTTTTGATTTGACATTTTAATGATGTATTATCGTATGATTTAATAACAATGTATAAAATTATATATTTTGGGTGTACCATACATAATAAAATAAAAATCTAAATCTCAAAAGTCACACATTAATTGTGCCAAAAAAAGAAAATTAAATAAACGGTAAGAAAATCAAAATAAAAGAAATAATTGTTTGATGAAGTTAAAAAATAATAATAATAATAATTTTATTTTATGAAATATATTGTCAAGACTCTTCCCTCCAAAAACTACGTGACCGGCTAAACCCAATCAGCGCCAAGCCGAGCCGGAGCCACACGCTCTTTTCCCTTCTTTCATTGTATCCTGATTTTTGATCGAGTAGGAGCCTAGCCTAGCCAGAAGCCGGTCCCATATATTACCCGGTAGGCCGGTACCTCACCCCTTCCCTGAGGCTAGAAACTCTCACCCGAGCCCAAAAGCTCGTTCTCGTCGGCGCGATGTCGTGTCAGCCCATTACTAATACTAATACCTTTTCGCCTCCAAATTCTTTTTCGAACCCAAATTCCTCAACGACCGCCGGCGCCGCCGTCGACGCCGAATCTCCGATATCAAAAGCCATGTCCGACGACGAACTCGAAGCCACTCCCACCTCTAACAACTCTCAGTCGCCGTCCCCTGCGCCGCTTTCGCCGGCTACAAACGAACTGGCGGTGGTTCCGTTTTCGTCTAATGCTCCGCCTCCGGCGTCGCGGACGCCGGTTTTCCCGGCTCGGGAGGACTGTTGGTCGGAGGCGGCGACTCACACGCTGATTGAGTCGTGGGGGTCGCACTACCTGGAGCTGAACAGGGGGAATCTCCGGCGGCAGCACTGGATGGAGGTCGCCGAGGCCGTCAACGCCCTCCACGGCCACACTAAGAAACAGTACCGCACCGACATACAGTGTAAGAACCGCATCGACACCCTGAAGAAGAAGTACAAGACCGAGAGGGCTAGGGTTTCTCAATCGCCCGGCAATTACGTCTCCTCCTGGCCCTTCTTCACCAGCCTCGACGCCCTCATCGGCGACAACTTCAAGCCCTCTTCTTCCCCGGCGACTACCGCTCCTAATCGGAAAACTCCTCCGGCGCTTCCTCCACCACCGTCAGCCGTCCCTGTCGGTCCTCGGTCAAAGCGCCCGGTGGCTATCGACGAAACCTATCCCGGAGAAATTTCTCCGCCATGGCTGCGGCGGCAGCCGCCGCCGCCACAGAAGATTCAGACGAGAATGAGGAGTCCGAGACGTCGAGTCCACCGCCGGCGCCGGCGTTTTCCGGCGGGAACAAGAGGAAGGACGTAGGGGCGCAGTTAGAAGGGTTTAGGAGTTTAGCGGAAGCAATTGGGAAGTTCAGCGATATATACAAGAGAGTGGAGGAGGCAAAGCTTAGGCAAATGGTGGATCTAGAGAAGCAGAGAATGCAGTTCGCCAAGGATTTGGAACTTCAGAGAATGAAGCTCATTATGGAATCACAAGTGCAATTGGAGAAACTCAAACGTGCCAAGCGCAACAACTCGCATGCTGGTGAGTGAGCGCTCTCCCCCATTTCTTGAGCTTCTCCCTCCCTGGAATTTCTGCTTCTTTGATTCTCTTGTTATTAGTTTAGGATTTGATTACAGAAACAGACAGACATGTTTATCTATGTATTGTTAATGACAATCAACTTTAAAAGAACATCATTGTGTTTCTTATTCAAGCACTACTTGGTAGTTCTTTACATGCTATTTCTAGAGATCCTCTGATTAATGGCTAGTTTTAATAATGCTCTAAAGTTATTCATTGTACCTTATTTGATTATATGATTACTTTCCCCTATGTTGGAGCTTTTCAAAGGGTAATGAAAATCAGGATTTCTGGTTTCTGCTCAATTAACGCTATCAGTTTATGATCAGTATAAACAATAAACCTTTCCTTTGTTCTCCTCATGCATAGAGACTATTGATCACATTTGATGTTCTCTCTTGCATATAGAAAATGTTCCAAGGAGCGGTATGGACTTTTGGGATGCCCACTATTTCTTGTAGAGTTATACATTCAAAAATGATAACTTTCTATTTGTTGGATGTCCATTGTGTTTCATTTACAGTTTATTGGCAGTTCCTCTTCTGGTTCATGTTAGACTAATCTTTTGTGTTTCCACTGCTTTATATCTCTTCTAAATAACTGAACCACAGTCCCCATGGTCCCTCTGTATTTATTTAATGGCTGATGGGGCTCTGTGAGGATTTAAGAACATAAACAAAGAAGTATGAATTAGTTGAATTACAATCAGAAACATGGGGAATCTCAGATTCTTAGTAATGTGGTTTAGATTGCGCTCACAGCTATTGCAGTTTAGTTATATGTTATACAAATTGAGTAGTTGATTTTCATAGCATTGCTGAAACAAACAATTAGTGTGTTTTGTTTGACATTGTACTAGTGTAAACAAGCTTTGCTAGTAAAATCCCACAACAGATAGATAAGATGCCATTTTATAGTCTGGAAAAAAAGGTCAGTGGAAAAGTTGTGTTTGCATTCTAGAGAAGGGTACTTGTAGGCAACTCTGCTGAGCTCTTTTATTGCGTGATTTTAAATAATGAACTATTGAACTCTGTTTATTTAAACGTGGTTGCTTGAGGTCAATGTTTAACCATTTAATAGCCTGCCTTCTGCATGTATGTATGGTTCATCACATCACATTGCTTTGCTCACCAGATAATTTTGACTCGATGAAATGGCCAGTTATAGATTCTTAACCAAAGGGAGTCCATGTGTCAGTTAGTTAATGTATGTCTTGCATCGGTTTTGTCTGTCTTTAACATTGTCAGACCCTAGAGCTTTTGTGATTGCTTAAAATCAATTCACTTGCTTTGCATACACAGTTGATGCAAAATGCTGTGCATTTATATTGGATTTGCAGGGTGTTTTTTTTTTTTTTGCAAGAATCCACTTCAAAGTGTATACATGGATTTTATTGTATCTAATGAATAAGTTTTTTGAACTCAAAATAGGTTCCAACCTGCATAATCTCATTTGTTACACGAACAAATATACTTCTTAGTATATTTACATACACACAAGATAGCATATTCAGTCACCTTTTTCTGATCCATCCTTCCTAGGTTTATAGTTGTTACATATTAGGGTCATGGCAAGACATGATGCGGAACTTCCAAATACTATACGCCATAAAATTTAATACTATACGCTACTGTGTCATTGGAATGTTTTGTTTTCAGGGATGGCACACAAAATATGCATATTCATTAAGGCCATTTAGCTTATACGGTTTTGTTTGCTTACAAGAATGAAATGTTAATAACTTCCTGTTTTTCTTGAACAGATAATTATTTATAGGTGTCATGACAGCTCTTTTCAACTCCGCTCTCATGGAAGACGGGATTCTTCAGCAGATAGCAGTTTCAGGGTTGCTTGGCTTTTCTTGTCTCAAGAATTTTGTCTGTGTTTCCTTAGAGACATAGAGTAGAGACAGGTGTCTTTTGCCCCTTATGGGTTTCTTTATATTATATATATATGATGGTTATGTACAGGAAAGCCTACTAGACTAGGCAGAAACATTTTGCAGTGACCCATGGATTTCTCTGCTCCTTCCACCGGAGATTAATGACAAGGGTGTTTGTTGCATACAAGTTGGGTGTTTTTGCTGGATAGATTTGTGTAAAGTTTCATGTTTTCATGGTGGATGGTTGTAAACTTTTGTAATCTGAATGCATTCTAACCCTGGAAGTTTTATAAGCCCTTGTTCATGAATTTATCATTCATTCATTGGTAGGTTGATCTGCAAGGGGAATATCAGCTATTGCGCAAATAGGGTACTGAAAATGCTAATTGATAACAAAAAACAACTTGCTCTCGTTGAGAGTCGAACTCAAGACCTCCCGCTTACTAAACGGGTGCTCTAACCAACTGAGCTACGAGAGCACTGTGAACAAATGTTTAACAGAATTATAAAGTGTTGGCTTACAGAGTTCCAGATCATGAATCTATTATCCCGTTTAAAAAACAATAAAAAATTCAAAACCTAAAAATATTAAAACTTTAAAAATAAGTCTAATAACAATCTAACAGACATGATTGATGTTATGGTACAAAAAATTAAAATTATAAAGCGAACTTTTTAGATCTAAATTTTACGAGTATTACTTTAGTCCGATTGTAAAATACAATATAACCCCATGGTACGAAAAATAAAATAAAGTCTAAATTCAAAAGAATACACCCATTAAAAAAATCATCTTTATAACCGATGAATAAAAAAAGAATAAACGCAAGTTGGTGTCGACTTATTGATTTGAATGACAATCTACATTGAACGTCAGCAATCTAGCGGCATGGTGAAAGTTAATCTGGCATAAGTCGGAAACCTTATATATATATATTCCGTATGTAAAAGCCCAACTTCAATCCCAACCACACCATCCATACCCTTAATAACTTCTAGTATTGTCATTTGCCACCATCCTTGTTCACCCCCACCTCCAATTGCTTAAAAACAAACACCCCACTACAACTATAACATTTTTTCAAGTACCAAACCACATGGTGCAAAGCACCCATCTCCCTCCAGAAGTTGTAATCATTAGTTTTTATCACTAGTAGATAATAGATATACCCAAATTCATCATTAGCCATTAGTTGTTCATAGATGATGGCATGGATAAAGAGTCACGGAATATCTTGTAACTACGGAGTATAAGACTATAAACATTCCTGCAAGTTTCTGTGACAAATATTGAAATAATTTATCTTCTTTAAAAAGTCATGTAAATGTTTAAATTGATTATGGGTCAGACTTGCAATTCTAAAATTAATAAACCCTATTATTAAGTTTCATCTTCGCCTCTAGTAAGTGGGTACATAATATAATATGGATATATTATATAAAAAAGCACGACCGGTGTTCTACAAGCCATAAATCAACCAGAACTGAAGTAAAATGAAGATTTAAGTTACACATGACCACCAGAGCAGTCTAGATTTGGCAGTTCAAGAGTTTGAATAAAGGCCAAACGGACCTGATATCCGTAAACAACAAAGTCTGATGATAATCACAGTCGCACAAAACAAATCTTTCTTTGTTGTTTCCTAACATAAAGTGAACATTTTCCACACCCTCTCAAGAAAAACTTTACTACTCCACTTCCTGTAGGTAGTCATCTGATTTCAGCAGGCGTAAGAACTCTGCAAACAAATCATCAAGCAAGCACCATTAATAGCAAGATCATTACATGCTTAGGTTCCAAACCCTCTATCTAATTAACTTCAATGAAATGAAGAAACCTGCATACCTGAACACTTTGTCAGCACCAATTATGCCAATCTCAATGTTTTTACCCGAAATTTGCCCTTCAAATCTGGAAACAACATGCAAACATTGTTAAGAGTCCTGGAAACAGGATTACTCTTGAGTATGATGACAAAAAATTACTCCATAGATATTTACCCCTCCTTCAGTGTCAGAATAGCAGTGTGTACAGCATCATCAAGTTCCATATCTTCTGTATACCTGAAGTACAAAAAACAATCAGAAAAAAATAAATAAAAATACAATCATAGCCTTTCGGTAAGCCCAAACATAAACATTGCAATAAAATTATTTACATAGTTTCGCCCTGCAGTTTGGTGCCATGGGAAGAACAAGAAAAAAGATGGGGATGAAAAGGATTTTGTACAAAACAGTAGAAGCACATTAAAAAATAAGAGATAGTTACATGATCATGCATCCAATTAAAAAAGAAAAAGAAAAAGAAAGAAAGGACGAGCATGTGATGGATTTCAACCCAGCCTGCATTTTATAGAAAGGGTTAACACCTAGTAACTTTGTGGAGCTAATCTGACAAAACATAGGGACTAGAGTTAGAATACCAGAACATTTTAGGCCAATTTCTTGGGATTTGCAGCTGATTTTTAACCAATTTTTAAAAAGAGCAGCGCAAAGGACACTTCATACAATTGTCCTCTGTTACAGGTCACGAAGGATCTCTTTTAGCATGTCACTTCACCACTAATATGTGCTTTAGTCTTTGCATTTTCACAAGTCAGGCCAAAAGTGAAAAGCTTTGGGGCCTTTCTTAAATGCTAGCTGTGGAGAATCTTTTCCACTTTCTAATTACAGTAATACTAATTAGGAAACATAAAATGTGCTTAAAATTTAATTATTTTTCATATAAAAATACCAACTCATGTGGTGATAAGTTGAGGTGGATGGAGGCAGTCATTGTGGATGGGTGTTGGTTAAATTTTTCCTTTCATTTTTTTGCAATTTAGACAGTCCATAATTGAACAGGTTGTAGAGGTCTGTATGCAGTAAATTTAAAAAAGTATGATTTTTTCACAAATAGATCATAATTTACTAAATCTTTTGATGATATGTTACATTAATTGTGAAGTCAGATCACTAAAATCTGAATGATGCAAACTGACCTCTTCTCAAGAAATGTCTTCGCATTGGAAACATTCTTCCCCATGGCTGAAGCCTTCCAGGAGAAGTATGAACCGGAAGGATCAACCTATAAGACAAAAATAAACTGAATATTCAGAAAAAGGCAAACGCTTCGCAGATTTTTTAAACATCTAACAAACAGCAACAGACTTCCTCCAGGTTAGTTGGCAGAACAAAGCAAAAAAAAAAAAAGTCAAGAAGCATATATGATATCCACTTTAGTTAGTAGGAAAAATGTCACAATCGCTAGACATGGATAATATACCTGATACAGCTGGGGACCCTTGTCATCAAACCCAGCAACCAGGAGAGAAACACCAAATGGCCTTACACCACTACCATGAAAGAAACAAAGAAAAAGAATCAAAAGGATTCAAAAAGAGTACATCAAGTTAGCTCTTTTTTAAACATAAAGAGGTACATCATATATTAAACAGACTTTGAGTTGAATTTTGGTTGCCAAATGACGGCAAGGGTGTTTAAGTTTAACTATACCAGTCAAGCAAAAGATAAATGAGGAGGGATAGAATGGAAATGTTATGTAGAAAAGGGGAAAAAATATTGTATGCGCAGAAATGCAGAAGAGCATCAATTGATTTGATGAAAATAAGTTGCTTCTGCAAGATAAGTTTTTTCTCAAGTAATTCCTTTCATTTAATCTTCTTATACTTAGAGGAAGAACATGTTCCCCCAACCTCAAGTTTTATCCCCACATCATGATTATATATTAGAATGCCCTGTGGCGCATATTTCAAGACAGAATGATATCATAGAATAACAGTTACCCTGATTGAGTGAATTCCTGCATCACTGCTGCGGTTTCCCTCACAAGTTGCGTGACAGGGATTGGTTCCTGTGTTTAACCATTAACAGAATATACAAAATGAGATTCCATATTTCACATATCTATTAGAGAACATCAGCAAATGTTGAATTGTTGCCGACACCTAAGAGTTTTAAAATAAGCATACCAATTGCCTTCATAGGGAATCATGACAAGTAATTTTTTTTTTTTGTTTGAAGAACATAAAAGGTTCTTGCACACAAAGCAAAAGAATGGTAATAAAATGCAACTTGCAGAGCTTGTACACAAAAAGAATTCATACTTTATAGGAGGCGGTGATATTGTTCGGCTTGTTTCCTACTCTTCCGAACCAAAACTCTAGAATCAGGTCCCATGCCACTGCAAACAAGAAACAAATATCATTCAAGAGATGCTCCAAGTAAAATAAGTATGGGAGAGGAAGAATGGATTGAGATACCCTCCTACTGATCCAAAAGCAAGTTAACAAATGAAAAAGAGTTATTTTCACCGTGAATAGGAAATAGATATACAAAAAGAACTTTCAAATTGTATACTTCCAAGGACCAACCTCTTAAGCATGATTCATGAAAACCAGAAACAGATTGTTTTCTAATCAGTTAATTTTATCACTTATCTCATACAGTGAACATTGGGTAGAAACACAGCTAACCAGGAATACAAGCAGAAGAACTAGGAACACTAAAGATGGATACCAATCAACAGAAGTAAATGATATCAGTGCATATAAACATCAACTATAGTACCTGTATACAACTCCAATATTTTGGTGTCAAAAATCTGAATCTTTTGCACCTGTGGTAATACACTGAAGTATCAGCATCAAACCTTGATATTCAAAATACAACATAATATAGTATAAAAAATATGATGATGAAAGAAAGACGATACAAGCTAGATGGCAGATGAATGCAGAGGTACATAGATACCTACACATATGCTTATGTAACCTAGGACAGCATTAAAGAATTAAAGGTTCAAGATAATATCACCAGAGGACAATATTTGTGCATAATAAAATATGCTTACAGAAGCTTCATCAACCAAGATGGATGGTAGTTTCTTCTCAGTTGCAATAACAACACCATTAGAAGCTGCAATGGCCCAAGCAGATTTTAAAATCATTCTTTGTTATAGAAAAGTTACTAATATTTTGTTTGCATACATATTATATTACTCCATATTAGCATATATATCAAACATAAATAATGACATACATATGCATCTTAAAAAACGTCTATCTCAAGTAATTTACCAGGGTGTATCTGTAAAAATTACCAACTTCTCTAGCCTAAGTAAAAATTATATAATGTCCTTCAAACAAATAATTCTTGTATCTTTCTGAGAAATTTAAATGATAAGAAGGATTTGATGCAAAATGGTAAAGAATTTTCCTTTCAGCAAATGTTATCATGTTTTCTATTTATTGTTTCATTTACTGAGCAGAGACAAAGCCCAAAGGTCATGGTTAACCAAACAAGTAATAGTATTTCTGTATTTGCAACATGTCCAATAATAAATCTTCATGGCTATTAAATGAATATGCAGTCTATACATCTAGGTACATAACTGATTAACATGATTTAATTACCTTTTATCCCTAAAGATGTTTGCCCGGAACCAACAGCAGTTAAGGCATGTTCAATCTGAACTAATTTTCCAGAAGGGCTGTGTAACAATAACTAAAAGTTAGATCTTAAACAAGAATTAAAAAAAAAAAATAATAATAATCATTTTTTCAGGTATTCTCCTCATCACTGTCTTCCCTTTTTAAGTGTGGTTAATTGGTCATACCTGAATGTGGTAAGGGAAAATGAGTATTGACTGTCTCCCATCAGATATTGTAAAGCTCTAGTAAATGCTCTGCAAACAAGTATTATCAGGTCAGGATTTTCTAGTCACTTCTCAGTCACTCACCACAGTGATTTTGCACGAATTTATTTTCAAACCAAAAGTACAGAAGAAGAAACATATATGATTAAACATCAACCAGGTAAATCGTTCAACTGTTCAAGCTCAAGTACTATGTCCAATTCCAACAATCTTAACACAAGATAGCAGAGTTTTCAAAATTTTCCAGCAATTATAAATCAAGACCACAGATTTCAGCATAAAAGATCACAAATGAAAGCCCTAAATTCTGCGGAACTTATTAATCGCACGATTAAAATACTAAGAACAATCGATTGCATATCCTCTTCACGCACCAAAGTTTCATGTTTTAAGCTACGATCGAAGGCAATGTATTTAAAATCTAAACGGAGTGCGTGGTTTTAAGCATAGCATAAGATTCAAAGATGAGTAAAATCGTAGTAGAACTGCCAAACTAAAATTCATCGATTTTAGCAATAGACAATCAGCAATCAAACTCAAAAGTCTGCAATTTTATCGTACAGCTTGCAAATCGAATTTGACATTCAATAAAAAAAAAAAAACTTGAATGCACAACAGCTCTGAAGAGGACCGACGGAGCTGAAAGATGTGAGATTACCTTGGCAATGTCGAGGCAGCGAAGAATTCTTCACGGAAGCTTGAGAATAGGGATACTTCTAGCTTTAGTTCGACTTGGGAGAAAGAAATAAAAGGGCCTTAATTGGGCCGGTTCGGGTCTAAAATAGTTATTGAGATAATAATTGCATCTAGACCCCTGACATTTCTGAGTATTTGAAACATATCCATCTCAATAGCTTATTACCTTATCATAATCATTCTTCCAACCTTATCAATTATCATAATCATAATTTTATGGAAAAATTCTCAATATACTCCTAAACTTTACACCATAAGTAAATTAAGCACCTAAAATTTTAAAAAGTGTAATTAAACTCACAAATATATTATTTTTGATTAAATAAGTCAAATTTACCGATAAAATTACATGATTGGACTATATTTTTTTACTGTTAACCGACGAAATCTTACCGAAAAACATGACCATCGACCAAAAGCTTACTATAAAACATTGACGTCGACCAAAAGGCCGCCTTTTCCGGCGGAGGGCAGATAAGGCAACCACCAGTCGCCGAACTTTTCAAGTAAACATAAAACATCACTAGTATAAACCAATAATGCATCCACTGAAGTTCAAACTCACAGCCTTCCAAATGAAAGTCCAATCCAAGTATCATTAGACCACATAATCTTGATAGGTAAACATCACTTATTTGACCTTTGTTCCTAATTTTATCAAAGTATGATTTTACGCGGCCAATTCATGATAAGGTTTGGTGGATGGTTAATATATATAAAATGTTTATAGCTTATAAAATTTATCATACATTATATTGTTTGATCTCTAAATTATAAGGTAATTGTACAATTTATTTATAAGTGTTAGTTATATTCACTTTTTACCCTTGAGCTATATTGATGTTACACTTTTTTTATTAACTTTTGTGCTCAATTTTCGTTATTAAATTATATTAAATTTGCAATTTCGTCCAAAATATATCGGCAATATATTATGTGTTTTAATTTATTTACAAACACATTATTTTTAATTGAATATACTTAACATGTTAACGGGATATAATTTATAAATAATGTAAAGTGAATCCTAATCCACGATATAATAACGCTTGACAATAAAGGTAATGGTACGGGGTTCACAGTATAGGGCCCACACATGATAAACTCAACTGAACATGAATCAAGACATTTGTTTACGCCACAAGGAGCCACCTCAATTTAAGAGGTTGTTTTCATATTGCCACTTGTGAGACTGGATATTTGGTCATTCTTTCAAACTTTCACATCTATGATGCGGGGATTTTGTAAATTCTACTCATACCATGTCCATAATTAGTAGGATTTTGAATTAGGATTGGGTAAATCAGAATTTTTGATTTACAAAATAGTTAATTTAACACTTCCATACAAACCGTAATACTATCAACATGGTAACTAATGAATCACGTACAATGAAACCAATATATATAACTGGATGAAATAAAACTCACAATATAACATTATTATGACAAAAACTTATTACAAACAACCATATATAATCCGAATTGAATATACAAAAGCAAACAAGGGAATCCAGGGCATCCATGTACTGCCTGCCCGGAAAAAAACACTTGTTCACTTGTAAACAATACGATATAATGTTGGAGTTATACATACAAGAAGATGAGAATATAGGTAGTTTTACAACCTTAACAGGTTAAACAATGGATGGAGGAAAAAAGGTTGGAAAACGTACACTCCCAATATAATGCTTACTGCTATATATATACTCAGCTCGCAGTAAGGTAAAAAAAAAAGGGTATGACACAGTCTAATAATGAAATTAAGATGAATGAATCGCCACAAATTTGTCCATTCAACCATTTACCTTTACATATATATTGCATGCTTCGGAAGATCATGTGGAGCAAGTTTATTACAACCCTGCA
Organism: Ipomoea purpurea; assembly: GCA_009835305.1. Lineage (NCBI taxonomy): Eukaryota > Viridiplantae > Streptophyta > Magnoliopsida > Solanales > Convolvulaceae > Ipomoea > Ipomoea purpurea. The sequence goes on from VALG01005260.1 coordinate 27,854, forward strand.
ACACAACACACAAACTTAAAATTTAATTTACTTTTGCCAAATAATTCGATACAAGATTAATTTTAGTGAACGAATTAAAGTTAAGTTATGTACAGATTGAATCTACGGTTTCTACTAATTTTATGACGATTAATTGTATAAAATTGCATGAAATTTGGTGTAACTAGCAATATTCTTAGTGCTATATCTTAGACAAGCTAGGTCAAGAACAAGAAGGGTTAGTTCAGTATAATATTAAGAAAAATTTCGGCTAATTTTATGTTTAAGTTACCCCAATATAAACCCTTTTTAGAATAATAATATTGATTATATTGGTCTACCAACCGACAACCAACTTATACTAAGAGGTGTAAAGAGAAAAAAATGTCTTATTAATCAATAATATCAAATCAAGATACGTCATAATTCATAAAGACTTATCTATCTCTGGCATCGTGTAGTAGAATCCCTTTATAAAAATCCATTGGAAGCAACTAACCGCAAATTAAGCCAATGCAAGAAATGACAAACATATATAGCTTTTTTAGCCTAGTAAAAACAAACTATCATCACTACCTAGTCCATCTTCCACGACAGATTTGAAATGAGGATACTAAAAGTAAATTTGCATGAAACTTCTGTCATGTTCTTTTCCCCTTAATTAACAGATAGGAAATCTTATTTGGGGTTTTATATATCAGGTTTTAACCCTAGAGGGAGAATAAATTAAATACAGTGGAAATTAAGTAATTAATGTATACTCCTCTTGATCTCATCAATCAGTTAATGGGGTTTGATTAAATGTTTGATTGATCGAGTGCATATCCAAACGCATGCAAAAGTGTCAGCTAGCTACCTCAAATGGGCTATCAGTGGGGGCACAAAATTGTGCACAATATTCCCACCAGACTGTTTACAACAGAAACACTGATAGATGATCAATCATGTTAATTATTGGGAATTAATTAAGATTATATATCTTAAGGCTAATAAACTGATAAGTAATTAAATCGTAAGCTAAAATAAGTCTATTTTCAAGGTTTAGAGATAATTATGTGAGAAAAAAAAATTGTTAGTATACAAAAAATGAACTGAAAATCTTCCTAAAAATACATATATAATGATTTAATTTTATAAGTAGAATTTCATGCTTAATTCTCAGATTTCTGAATACCCACCTAGGGGATTAGGTTGGATCCGAAAAATTAAATCTCATCTCTTTAGATGTATAAAAAAAAAAAAAAATCTTATAGAATTTAATTAGTACTACTTATAGTATGAGTTTGATCAAGCAGATTGCTAGGGTTTTTAGGATAAAAATGTTTTAAAACTTTGTCATCTTCCCAAAGTTTAAATCTAATTTTTTTTATCTTGCCCACAAAGTCGAAATCCCTAACTCCAACAACTTCTACACCTCAGCCCAACAAAGCAACTATGTACTAGGTTTTATGTTCGGTTATTATTGTATTTTGGTGACTTAAATAATATCCTGAAAAAACAATAAACATATATAGTTAGATGAAAATATATATATAGGTAGACCTACCATTTATGGAAGGTGCTAGGTACAGTGGCTGGCAAGTATGATGTGTGTTTGGATCAAGAAAATGCGAAAGGAATGGAAGCGTGAGTGGAATCCTCGTCGGCGGCGGCGGCCTTGCCGGGACTAGCCGCCTTCTTTTTCTTCTTCTTGTAAGGGATGCCGCGAGCCTTGGCCTGGCATTCCTTGACTTCCCGGAGATAAACCCGGATTGCGCCGCTGGCGAAGGGGTTAGTCTCCGGCGATCCGCCGTTCTCTTCGTAGGCAGCGCGGAGCCTGCCGATGAGGGCGTCCAGGCTGCCCCACGCCTGCCGGAGCGGGCAGGTGCACGGAGCCGGCGGCTCCGGCTGCCCGTAGAAGATGCAACCTTGTAAGTGAACCTTAGTCTTCCCGAACTGGTCCAGGTACCGCAGGAACTCCAGCACGTGGTGGCTGTTGCACTGCGACAACGGAACCGGCGGCCGGTGGTTCTTCAGGTACTGCCCGAACGTGTTCCAGTCCCGCCGCTTTTGCGACTCGTATCGGCTAGGCGTTAGGGGCTGACCGTGCCCGCCGGGGGATCTAGACGATCCCTCAGTGACACCAAAATCTTTCCCTCTATCAATCGACATGAAAACTCGATGAATATAAATTAAAATGGAATGGAATATATTGACAGAAACTTTATTATATTATATATATTAGAATATAGTTATTATAGGCAGAAATTTAAATAGCTTAGGGATTATATGAGATGAGAAAGAAGAAGGTGCAAGGAATTTAAGGTTAAGGTTAAGGAGAAGAAAATGAGATCACATCAAAGCAGCTGTTGAGTTGACAAGGAATGGGCCACACGAAGTTGCTTTCTGTTTCCCTTTTGCTTCTTGTATTCATTCTCTCTCAAATTTGTTCGATCATGTTACCATTAATTCTACGTTTCCTTAAAATGCTACTAATATAATATATTTAATAATTGCATGTGAATTTTCACTTTTATCGATATCATCTTCCCTATTCTTTATTCCTTTATTTTTGGTACCTGAAATTTTAATTGAAGAAAGAAATTAAAACAATTTAAGTGTTAGACATAATTAGCGTTTTAGAAGATGATATCGATTGTATTTATATTTTCTACGGCAATTTGGCCCTACAATTGATTATTCCTGGGACTTCAGGCAGTGTTTGGTTTTGGGCAATTGGTGTTAATGACAATATATCGCCGGTCTTAATTGTAATAATGGTTTAATAGTCTTAGATCACTGAGGAACATTTACTGGGTTGGTGGATATTGACGGCACCCCACTCTCAATTTGTCAAAAAATGGAACATATTTATGTTTGCCAAAATAAAAATACTGGGGTGTTTGATCAATGGTTGTTTGTTGATAATTGTAGCTAATGTGTATGTGCTTGTGTAATAGTCTACAAATTATACAAGATAAGTAAATTGTACTATGAAGATCATGTGTGACAAGTTTGACTAAGATGGTATTATATTACAAAGAATCAAACTCAGGACATACAATAAATTCTTTCTATTTAATTTATTGATTGCTCATAAATTGACCTGTATTACCATGAGTTAAAACAATTAATTAGCTTATTAGTAATTAAACACAAACAAAAGAACTAATCAAATAGTGCGGGCGAGGTGATTTTTGTGTGTGTGTGTGAACCACGAGGTGTTACATGTTTTTTTTGTCCGATCCATCTAATTACGGTCTGGATCAACTCGATTAATTTCTGTTTGTCGATTCGAGTTATTTGTATGATTGTCTCCACAAAGAAGCTCTTTTGTCACTTGAACTATCCTTAAAATTGTGCGAAGTGAATATTATGAATTAATTTAAGAGGATAACAATCATCTCTATCATTATTTAAAACTCTCAAAAGTGACGTATCCATCCGCACAGACCGAATTGTCCAATACACACACATAGACTATTGCCGAAAACCTTATGTCTCTGTTAAGAATTATATTCAATAATTTAACAATATTATTAAATATTTTGTACTTTGTTACACTTATATTATATTTAATTATATTATATTATCCAGCCCTAAAGATTCATACTTGAATTATTGGCCCTACTATGTTACGGATCGGAGTATATAAATAGTTGGTAACTTTAATTGCTAAACCAAATTAATATACGTGCAATGTTATTTGGAGCGTTTAATTTGAAATTTTAGTGATATAAAATAAACACTTTAATTTGATATATATACATTATGCTATAAAGTAAATAAAAATATATTTCATTATTCAAATTAAAGATTTAAAATGTATTTTAACTTCGTAAATGTAAATAATTTGAATATAAATATTACAATTCATTGTTTACGGTTGGTCGTGGAGGCAGTGCCGCATGGAGTGAAGTTCGGTGAATCCGCATACAAATAATACAATATTACAGTCTATTAAACCCAATCTCACTAATTTATCGTATATGTGACATAATAATGAGATAATATAGGCGGGGTTAAAATGGTCATATATATGCAGCTGAAACAATGAGTGATATGCACTGGGTCGTATACATATCTCATATCAGCTGTTTTGACAGACGAATTTGGCCCTGTCTAAATATTGGTGATTGATGGTGGTTGTTCCTATCTGACGTTGAACCATTTTCTCCAAGTGCAAGGAACTCAATTCATTATGTTGTCCTTGAGAATCCCTTTTCCCATAGACCTTATTGTGTTGTCCCACACTTCCTCCTTTAGCCTCTCAAGTATCAACGCATACAACATTATACCCTGCCCTCCCCACCCTCATCTCTAATATCATCCCTCATTATGTCGATCTATATAGAGTAAGTTTCAATTTTGGTCTTATGATTACTGGAGTCTTGTTAATTGCAATTTACAATTTTTAAAATTGTTAATTTAGTACCTTAACTATTCAATTTTAGTCACTCTGAGTAAGTTGGTGATTGTTTGGTGAGCATTTTTGAAATTGATTCCCCTCCTATATTTTTGCTCCCTAATAGGTCAAATAGTACACTCGATCTATTATTCCTAAAATGGTAAATACTTGCAATTTCCAAATCATTCCTCTATTTTGTAACACCCTACCTTCAATGATTGTGACCAATGGTTATAAAACAAACCACAAATAGGGATCGGAGTTAATATGTCCCAAGTTGCTATTAAAGGAAAGTAGAATGCCAAAATGTCTCATGTCTTTATTAAGTCCATATCATTATAAGCTAGCTTCACTCAAACCATTAAAGAAATGTTGTAGTCATTTCGAATGTTTCAAACTTGATATGTACATGATTACGACGGTTAGTTTCACTAGCTAAACTATATTCATGTATAATAAATTGAAAATTTTACAAGAATCAAACTCATGGACTTTCTAATATGAAAAATAGCCATCCATTTCATGGCTACAACGATTAGTTCTTGATTGTTATTTATTTATCCCATTAAACTATAGTACATTATGATCAATAATCACACCGGCTCAAATTGACATACATCTCCACTTTTAAAATTTTGTAATGGTACTATGCAATATTGATACATTCTCACGTACCGATCGCACTAGAATTGAATACTCGTAATAATTAATACTATGCCATTTTGATGGTCCAAATGACGCCTTTCGCCCTTAACTCTAATCTCATGGTCAAGTTTAACATAGTACTTGTACAAGCTAGGCAGTACTATGACCACAGAGGCACAAATGGATATAATCTTTCCGTAAGAATGTTCGTGGAAGCGTGAAACATTGGAACATCTGTGTTAGCAAATTAATTTATACCTTTTTGTCTAAGGCGGTTCTGATCTTTTATTCGAGAAAATATTACTCGTGTATGACTAAAAAAGACTATCTTGAAGACTTAAGTTATTTAGAGTGAGGTGTCATTTAAAAATAAATTATTTTATAGGTACATGACAAAAGATTACCTGAAAGACTCGTTACTAAGAAATGGTCCGAATTGTAAGTCACATAAGTGCTGCATTGTTGTGGATGTTGACTTCCTGCTTGAGTACGCTATCAAAATTCAAACCACAAGTAGCTTGTGGATTCAAAATGTTTGATTTAGTGTCAATAGTATCGGATATATTAATGTAAATAAAGAAAGCTCCGCAAATATTGCAAATTGCCCTTTTAACTATTGATATTTTTTAATTTTAATTTTTGAATTTCAGTTTAATCATAATTAGTTCTCAAATTATCATTTTTGTTACAAATTTGATTGTCCATTAAGAAATTTGTTTTGAAAACGTCAACTAGAAAGGTAACAGTGTAAGTCAACGTTGTTCACGCCTTTCTTCTTCATTAGCACTTGTGTGCAAGAGCAAAAACATGCATGTTTTTTGAGAGCAAATTTTATGAAAATTGTAATTTTTATAGATATTTCAATGATTTAAAATACATGTGCCTCATACATTCAAAAATTGTTGCAATGAACTTATACTCAAATGATAATGTAGAATGTATACACAAAAAGACTAGATTTTATACCTTTGTCCTCATAATTGATGCATTTTAAACAAATTTTTTATTGAATAACCAAATTTAAAACAAAATTATTAATCTAACAATCAATCACGATTTAATTGAAAATCAAAAGAAATAATTGAGAAACATTAATAGCCAATTGATCATTTCTGAAACTAACTGTAACAATTTTATAATTTTAAATAATAAAAATTTTTATTATTATAAATAAATAGAGTGAATGTAATTTTATAAATAAAATAATAACTTTGTTTTTACTATTTATAAAAATGTCGCATATTTACAGTAGTCAACATTTGTATTATTTTAGTATAAATAAAAAATTCCAAATTATATTCCTTCCACCCACTATTTTTGTTTCACAAGTGGGACAGGCGGCCTTCATTTTTTTTATTTTTTATTTTTGAAGCATTTTCTATTTTCAACTTACCAATAAGACCTTGCCACCTAATGCGACACTTGAACTCAATTATGTGCAAATTTTGTGTTACTTTTTGCATTATTCTACCTGATTATACGTGATTAAAGCATCAAATAGCCTTCATTAATGAGTACAAACAGCACCAAACTATTTTTACTTTTGTTAGAGGATATTATGGGTAAAAAAAAAATGAAAAGAAAGCATAAATCTATTGTCCAATTTTGGAGGTACATAAATAAAGTATCTTCAAAAAGTTAATAGATTTATTCAATATTTGAAATTATTAGATTATGAGTCGTGTCGATTGATCATTTTATTTGTAAGCATCAACTTTTTTTTGCACAATAGCCCCCATACTTATAATTAATTAATAAAATAAATAAATAAATATATATTATATATATATATATATATATATATATATATATATATATATATTATATATATATATATATATATTTCCTTCATATTTAATGTACACTTTTTTATTCGAAATTTCAAATAAATAAACATTTTTTTTATATTAAGTAATAAATATGGAAATTTTTAGTTAGACAAGCTCATAATATTATTAGGACAACTTGTAACACTACATGAGGAGTACAAGTTGTCCACCAAGGCAACTTGTTGTCACAAACACAAGTGCAACTTAGGTATTGACATAACTTGGAAATCCAAATATATTCTCATCAATAAGCAAGTAATTATTAATTAGTTTTTCAGACTTTTTGAAAAAGTCATCGATCAAACAGTTTGATGTACTTGGATACACTTCATTAGTTTCCTCAGGTTTTTGAAAATGACAAGTCTGTCGATCGAACGTTGATGTGATTTGAATACACTTAATCTGTTTCGTCAAATATTTGAAAAGGACCAATCAGTCGACCAGACAATTGATGTGTACGTCTTTGAATACACTTACACTATACTTGTGTTCCAAAGGTTCCAATTAAAAATAACAATAATAAATTGAATAATTGGAGTAACATGGGCAGAAGTGTGAACAGATATAATGGTTGCTAAAAAAGGGGCATGGAAGCAAGGGCAACAGTAGGAGAATGGTATATTTCTTGAAAGGAAGTGTATGTATAGTAGGGTCAGCTTGATAGACTCCTACAGCAGTACAGTTTGGCTACACTAAAAACTTATAAAATGAACTTTATTGTAAAAACAAAAATCAAGTTGATCTGATTCTTAGCTTGATAATCACAAAATTTTAAGTTCGACTTTCAGTAAAAGCGGTGACCTATTGGACTACCAACCTTAAATTTTTGTTATGTTGGTTGGTTCATGGGAGAATATTTTTCAATGAAATTTAATTTGAATTCTTTAAATTTGAAAAAAAAAAATAAAATCCTTAGCTTGAAAACCACAAAAAATTATAGAAAACCTTAAATAATGAGATTGCTCTAACGAAATTTTTTTGTTTTTGTTTTGTGTGTTTTTCTTTTATTTGAAATGACCGGACGAGTGGACGTGAGTGGGACCAGTAGTCCTATTTATTTGATAAAACCACACTATAAATAGGAAATGGGGCCATTTCCTAATTCTATTTAATAGTGTGGGTTCATCAAACCAGGCCGGCAACCAGGAATAAAGTCCGGAAATGTTATTGTTTTACTAGAATAGATGCATGTGTCAGGAGTACGAGATTCCTCATTTCACTTTTTTCAAATCTTAATCAAATATACCACATTAATAATTCCCTATTCGCCTTTATAATAAACATCATAATTGCCACATTTCAGAACAAAACATAAATATAGCTAAGAACTTTATGAGTGTATATAATATTATTATAAGAAAATTTTAGTGTTGAAAAGATATTTTGAATAATAGAGAAATTTGTTATTACTATTTTAACAATTCACAGACCACAGGATAAATATAATTTGTACTAAAATAATTGTAAGACAGATTTAATTATTATTATTATTATTATTATTATTATTATTATTATACATGGCGGTGGTGTTTGTGGTGGTGGTTGCGGTGGTGATGGTGGTATGGTGGTAGTGTGGCAGTGGTAGTGGTAGTGGTGGTGGTAGTGTGGTAATGGTGGTGGTGGTAGTGTGATACTGGCAGTGGTAGTGTAGTGGTGGTGGTAGTGTGGTAATGGTGGTGGTATAATTTGTACTAAAATAATTGTAAGACAGATTTAATTATTATTATTATTATAACATGGCGGTGGTGTTGTGGTGTGGTTGCGGTGGTGATGGTGGTATGGTGGTAGTGTGGCAGTGGTAGTGGTAGTGTGGTGGTAGTGTGGTAATGTGGTGGTGGTAGTGTGATACTGGTGATGGTGGCGGCGGCGACGGTGTGGTGGTAGTGGTGCCGACGGTGGTTGGTCATCTGACGCGCCCAACATGGGTGCATGTAGTATGTGTTAGCTTATATTACCA
>VALG01005262.1:0-10869 GCA_009835305.1 Ipomoea purpurea
GGCGGACCATTAAACGAGAAGGGAAATGCGAAAGAAACCGCGGATAGTCCCTCGGAGTCGGCGGGCCTATGACGGTCGACTAAATGCCATGACTGTGTGACGGGGCAATCACAAACCGGATGGAAGTTTCACAGCGACGATTGAGGCGGTCGTTCGGCGACAAGGTACATAAGTTTAAGCGCAGCTTTGGTGTCGTTCGGAAACAAGGCCATAAGTGTAAGCGACAATTGGTGAGGAGTGGTGTTCGCAACAAGGCCATAAGTTTCTAGAGCGTCAGTGTGTAGGGTCCTTCGGCCAACAAGGTGCATAAGGTTTAACGCGACATTCGTGTTCGTTCAGCGTAACCAGGCATGAAGTTTAAAGGCGACATTGGTGGTCGTTCGGGCAAAGCAAGGCCATCAATTTACGGGCGACACTTGTGGTCGTTCGGGGCGGACAACAAGGACATCAAGGTTGGTTAAGGCACATGGTGTTCGCTCGGACCCGGGAACAACGAAGGCGGTCTCCGCAATCCGCCTCAGCTCCGATCGGGATCTAATTTCAGGTTTTGACGCAAAACGTCTATGTGCAGAGACATTCGACACTGCTGCAACGTGTATATCATTGCACAACGATGGAGCCGTCGGTTCCCATGAATCTCGTAGTGACTACCAAGGTGCTTCCGGTGTTGCATCCTCCGCATTGGGGCATGTCGTGTCGGGTGTGGAAGGTCGACTTGGGTTCTACTTTTTGCCTGTTTATCGCTAGAGCTCCGACCCTCATCAGTCCGATCCGGATAAGTCCGTTCTCGCGAGCCGGGGGTTTTCGTCTGGACCGCCAAATTTGACCATGAATGGGCGCTGCTTTCCGTCGCACTGTCGCGGAATCCCGGGATCCCGATCGGGGTCCTTAGTCCTTTTTTGCTCTTGTTTGACTTCTTGACTGGTTTTCCAGGGATGATTTCTTCGTCCTCCTTCTCTTGGTAGTGAACTCAGTAGCTTGCCCCGCGACTTCCAGCAGCTCTCCCCTATCACCTGGCCTGCAAATTGGCGCGCCTGCAATCCTCATCCTTCATCATTTGCTACGATCGGTGGATGCGCAGTCTTTCATCTTCCGGACTTCTCGCTGGCCCTCCCGGAGCTGGCATCATGTTGCGGTCAGGACTGCGCGGCCGACTCGGAGGGCGACATCGACTCACCGGTCTGATCTCAGGGCGTGACAAGTGGGCAGCCCTCCACCGGCCTCTAACCGGATCTATCGTTTGTACCCGGCCGCCCTCTTGACGGACTCGGTGGCCTTTCTGACTGCCCCAGCTCCCTGTTGTCGGGTTTGGCCACAGTTTGCTTCGCCTGCGTTGGCGTCAGTCGAGTCACTCGCACGGATGCCTTGTCGAAGTGGTCGGCGGGTGTAAAATGAACTCCTGGTATCAGGGCTTCGCTCGCAGATGGGAGCTGAAGTACATTGATCGCGTTGGCCGGTTATCCAGAGCTTCGACTTTGCCGATCGCCGAACTCTCCAATTGACTAAGGAACGGTCAGCTCAAGGTTCGCCCTCGCAACGCTGCTTGCGCTTTCGTTCAAGATACGATCGAAGTGTTCTCCGCACCTCTTTGGCCTTGCAACTTGTGCACAGCACTTCTTTGCTAACTCAAGCGAAGCAGGGCGCACGACCCGTTCCAGTGTCTTGAAACCAATCAGCCCCCTTACCGTGAAAAGGTGGATAAAAGCCCGACACATCACTCGTTCGGTCACTCCCACTCCATCAGCAGTTAGCCCCCCGGTTATTAAGTTACCGGCGAGTATGATGTGGGCTTGCCTGTTGGTTTTCCCATCATAACCCTTCTTGTTTCCCGGTATGCCGGTCATCGGGCTACGGAAGTCCGTCATGAGCTATCAGCCCGAACGTGGTTGAGAACGGCGCATTAGATTCAAAACGATCGCGTGCCATGTTCTCGGCTTCCACTCTGCTGAACTCTCTCTCGGACCTGTTGCTAGATCTTGCCTCGTCTGCGGGTCCTCGCGTGCGTAAGCCCGTCGGGCAAGCCTCCTGGATCGGCAATGCTAGCTTCTCCGGACACCTCCTTATGCGCCGGCATATTGGGGCGTTTACGACTTCCCTCCACCGTCTTGTTGTCGCCTCAACCGCTGTGTACGGATGTCGTGGAGGCATAACGAAAAATTTTCTCGCTGGCGACTTCTTCATCCTCCTGTCTGCTGGTGCTCCTCCCGGTTGAGTTCTACGAGCGGGGCGGGGTCGCCGCTCGGATTGGGCATGGCACGAGCCGGTGACGCCGCTGACACTGATTACTACTGATTGGCCTGGTATCGGACGCCGCTTCGGCTACTGGCCAAAAAAAAAAAAATCGTACGTACGGGCTGATACGATGCCCGGCGCTCCCGGGGTTTACTTGCGAGTACTTCGGGGTCCAAAGAAGCGCTGCATTTCTGCCAGTATGGGTAAGCGGGACTTGAGCATTCAGCGCGGGATACATGGGTGCCGGAATGGCATTTGTCATGCCATGCTGGGAAGTGCGTCAATCCGTGGATGAAGTTGCACTGGGTCCGGGGTTAAGTCCTCCTTCCAGGTGGTGTAGTTGAGCCTCCACCTCGTGATGTCATTTGTAGTGCACGGTTAATGTTTCTTCGGGCTCCCTCATTGTTGAAGTCCATGAATGAACATTTTAGGAATCAGTTTCCTAGCCGGGCCGCGTTTCAGTTTTGATCCCACAGACGACGACACATGATATGGGGTACCATCACAGGTGGCTGTATCTTATACAGGCATGGCACGGCTCCGCGTCCAGTGGTAGTCGGGAAGCTCCTCTGTCTTCTCTCGCGTGCTAAAGCCCTTGTCATGAAACATTAACTGCCTATATAGTATCCGGGCCCAAAAGCAAAGTATCTCTGGGCTTCCGCATGACGGACACGTGGCAAACATGCACCGACGCACGTCACCGCTGCCGCTGGCTGCTGCGCCACTGCGCGCTTAAGGTTGACTCCCTCTCGGTTTAAAGATGTTCCACACGACCAGTCCCGACCTGACAAGGTCCGATCGGAGCAATTCTGGATCGCCGGTCATATCGGTCGAGGTAGTGTCACATGACCCTAGCGAAGACAGTCGGCCAGATTTACCGTCCGATACGCCCGGCGTATATCCCTATGTCGGCCTTGCGCCTTGCGGTAGCCTTGAGGCTGAATCATGGGTTGGCCGAACTGAGACAGTTGGCTTCTGTCCTCTCATATCCTATTGGAATCATGGGTTAGCCGAACCGAGATGGCTTCGGATTCCTCCTCTCGTTATCCTGGGTTGCGGATTTTAGTCAATCTGTCTATAGGTATTGGCCGAACTGAAGGTGTCGCTTCCGCTCTGCCTCCTAAGCTTGCGCGCGCGCGCGTTACCAAGGCGTTGGCCGAACCTGGAGATGTCCGCTTGCTCAGACCCCTCACTCATCGCACCTGATTGCGCAGCTCTTACAGACTTTCCAACCGTCTGTGTACCAGGACACAATGCTCAATCATGCAATGTTCGATTTAGTATCCACCTCCTATATTAGAATGTAGTGAGCAGCAGATTTAAGGTAAGAACAACAAAGAGAGAATACACACTTGCATGTTTTTTCCAGCTTCAAACGCTGCTTCTACTCCTTTCTTTGCCCTACTGTGTTCAAGTTCCTTTGCCTCTAAGTTCGCCAGGTTTCGTTCGCTTTGGGCGAGCGTCCAAATCGCTCGAACCGCGTAGCAACCTTTTTAACTTGGGAAACCTAGCCACAACGTCCTAGCACTTTGGGACGGTGGCAAAATAAGGTTTTTAAGGAAAGAGTGATTCTTGACGTCCAGCCACCGTACCAAGCTCGATGACACAGCGGCGCGCTCCGAAGCGAGCGCATCTTTTCCTTCTTCTCGGTTTTGATTATGCTTCCTAAGAAAAAAATCTTTTCCGATTAATAGATTGAAATAATGATGATTATAAATAAAACCCGGGCTCTATAGAGGAGTCCGAACCCTCCGGTGCTGAGGAGCGACTCTTGCGAGTGAGCACACACCCACTCCACGGCTGAGGACTAGCCGCGCCAACCGCTATAGGGCCCCCACCCGAGCTAGTATATAGGCCAGCGCTGATCTTACGCCGCCGCTTGCGCTCGTCGCTGTCCTTATATGATATCATGCGACAGGAGAGAGGTAAAGAACACAAACAAGAGAGAATGAAAAACAAACTAACAACCCTCAAGTTTATTTAGGATACACAGACAATATCACAAATAAAAAACAAAGATAGACATATGACATAACAACAACCAAAATATGCATATGGGGGTGCTTGTTGTCTTTTGGTGTGTCTTAATTAGGGTGTAATAATAAAATAGACAAAAATAAAAGTCACAAACAAAATTCAATAGGAGCTTCACAAAATACATTAATTGGAAAAACAAAAAAAAAAAAAAAAAAAAAAACAAAGAGAGATACATGTGTGGGTTGTGGCGTCGAGTTTTCGGTGGGGGATGATGTGCGTGTTAGTGGTTTTGCTAGTGCATTGGGAAACAAGTGTCGGTTTTTGTTCATGGATGAGGTGTCTTGCGTTGTTATGGCTTGTGCGATTGTGGTTATCTTGTTATTTCTTTTATAATTATAATATTATTTTTAGTATTGTTATTATAATTATTATAATTTTTTTATTGTTATTTGTAAATATATTACCTGGTGGTTGGTATACCATTTTCTTGTGATTTTATGGATGTGTGTTTTTGGTTGGTTTATTTTGTTATTTGTTTTGTAATTATAATATTATTATTTCTAGTATTGTTATTGTAATTATTTTAATTTTTTTATTATGTTATTTGTAAATATATTACTGTGGTTTGGTATCATTTTTGTGTTTTATGGATGTTTATTTTTGGACTGTTGTGGCTGCTGTGTGTGCGATTTGTTTTCCCGTGTGTGCATTTGGCTTCAATTCTTTGTTATGCTGTGTGTGCAATTTTTTTTCCCGTGTGTGCGTTAGCTTAAATTCTTTGTTATGACGGGTATGATCAATCAGCGGTATGGTCGTGGTTTTTGTTGCATGTTGATTCCGTTATTCAATTTATAAATTAATGAACAGAAGTTTGCGTTGTGTTATGAAGTTTTTATGTGTGCTTTTATGTGTTCGACTTGTGCGTTGGGTCACAAATAGGTTGACAAGTTTTTAGGCCAAATATCTCTTATTTGGATTGTCAACTAGAATTTGAGGCAAACTTTTATCATATTCATATTTTTATATATAGCTTGGTTTTGTTTTTTTTACGTAAAGCAATTTTGGTATGTGTATTTAATTGTAACATGTTATGGTCTATTAACTGTTGGTTGGTGTTGTTATTTTATATATTTATTTGGTGCTTTTTGTTGTTATGGTCTGTGCGATTGGGTTTTTACAAGGGGGTTTTTTTTTTTTTTTTTTTTGGGTTTAAAATTTACACTGATTCTAGTAGGTCTAAACACACACATCTTTTTTCATAACAACTCCAAAATTGTTCTTTTTATCCAAAACGCTCGTACCACACTAATATTAAAATTGCACAGGCGTAAAACAATCTTCCATACCGTATTTCAAAGCTCTACCATGGTGTTTACCAACGTCTAGTTTCCGAAATACATGTCATATCAAAACACAATGTTTTTTGACACTCTTATTCAAAACTCATGCGGTGCGTACTAAACAAAATGTGATTTGTATTAAATTCTTTCGTCATGCCCTATTTACACACGCGTGGAATACATTGCACACACTTTGATTACTCAACGCACCGACTTAACAAAATGGCTGCACAGACAGAACATAACCCACAACACACTTCTAATAAGGTTGCACATACCTCTTTCCGGTTGCACCTTCATTGTTGAGGAAATATCCCACCGCAAAACACTATTGCTGAGTACAAATGTTTAAATACAACTCACACTCTATCAACAATAATTTATAACCGTAAATATATTATTCAACACCATAATTAGTTGATCCTTAGCATGGAATATATTCAAATCTATTCCTAACCATATATAGCTCTAATATTACAATTACTTATACCACCCTTACCTCATAGACTATTTACCATAGATGGAAAATAAATCTCTTTCAATCTCACCATTTTATATGTTTATTGATTAATGGATGAGATGAAGCCTCATTATCTCACCATTAAGGACCCTCATGGGATCCGAAGCCTATTATATATAATATATATATATTATATATATATAATAATATATATTATATTATCGAATAAATTATATACTTGTGTGTGTATATATAAATATTATTTTGCGATATTAAATCGATTTTGGTTCATTATCACCAACACAAACTAATCCTAAAAAGGGCACAATTAGGCTCACATTAGGTACCCCTTAAATTTGAAGGGGTGTATGTGTAATAGGACTCTTATAGTTTGTGTACTAGTGTAGTTCAATCAATTTTTTTTAATAAATATATATAATATAATGTATTAAATGTCCAACGGTAAGGTTTGAACCCTAGATCATCAAGTTAAAAACTATGAGCTTTATCCATTAAGCTATAAACACATTATGTTTAACATTTACATTTGTATGCTAATAAAGGTATATATTTTTCATTAAATGTTGTACACTTTAATTATAATGGACAAAATTATGCCCACTACATTTCTTGAGAGACAAAAGTACCCTTATACCGTTATAACACTGTTACTGTTTTAATTCTAACTTTCATAACTCTATCATTATTACATACACCTATATTTATGATATCTTTTTCCTATTCTTTAATTATCATTTTATTAATCATTATATAAATACTTTAATTGTTGATTATATTTTAATTAAATTTCTATTAATGGACAATCATATATGTGTGTATATATATATAGGCACGCACACGCACCAATATATGTGACCGGGTACTAGATTATTATTATAGATATTTATTATTTATTGTAAAATAAAGTATAAATTATATCAAAATTGTGTACATTATTAATAAACAAAATATAAATTTTGTTCAACTCTATAATTTTCAAATACGATGATTAAAATTTACTACTTTAAAGAATTGCGAAATATAATTTAAACTATAACTTGTAATTATTTGCATTTATCAATTTTTTAATGTTGGGCATAAATTTTACAAAATACTAGTTCTACATATAAATATTATAATAATTAATAATTTCAACTCCTCAAGTCCTGACCTCAACTCTAAGTCGTAAATCCCAACATTTTGTGTTTTAATAATTCTTATTTTTCAAATAATAACTATGTAGATTGATGATTCTTCATCTTGTCTTTAACAAAACACTTCAAGTGGCACTCCAAGTGAGCCTACTGAACAATCAGTTAGGCGAAAAAGGGAACGTTCAAATAGTGGACTTCCACCAAAATCGAACCGAATATCAAATCGAACCGAACCGAACTCTATTTTTAAACCGAATGGTTTAATTTTTTTTTTAAACTGAAAAATTAAAATCGAAAAAAAAAAAAAACCGAACTAAAACCCGAAACGCCCACCCCTAATGAATACACATAACAGTTAATTCCCAAACACTCATCACAACAACACCACCACCAAAAACAACAATGATTGGCATTTTGTATTTATATTATGAAAAATGAAACTTGTGTCATTATTTTTTCTATTCTTTATGCAATTGTTTTCTTCTTCGTGATAAGAATTAAAATATAATAATATTTACTTAATATGATTTGTTTATTTCTATTATAAAAAAAAAATTGAAAGTTATTTTTTTTTTTGATTTTTTTCATCCTATAAGAATATGAATGTCATACTATAATTATTTTAAGAATATATTATCTTATCTTTGCATAAATAAAACATTATTTGTTGTAGCACAAATTTTAATTTTCTATTCCAAATGTTTATTATTTCAATTAAAATATATATTTTATTACAAGTTGATCTATTAGGTATGTATGTGAAAAATTTCTTTATATTTTAAGAATTTAAATGTAAAAATTTCATTATTTAATCAATCTTATAGCTAGGCATTGGAAAAAAGTTAATATTCTAAAATATAAATGAAAGTTTACAAGATGAATAGTTCACATATAGTGACAATTGATGTCCCAATTATATATATACACAAGGAAAACTTATGAATTGGTATACTATTACTTCATTGCATAACTCTTTACATACCTTTTGACAACATCAATAAGCTTGTTAAATCATGTCAGTTTTAACAAAAAAATAAGTTAAGTTTTACTAACTCATCAATATTATTACATTAAGAAAACTTAATTTAATTTAATATATATGAAAATTGTTAGGCATAAATTTTATTTTTAATTATAATTATATACAACAATATTCATCGTTACTACTACTTTTATTATAAGTTGAAAATACTCATTTAACACGACAGAAGATATATATTAATGAAGAAGGTGCTGAATGCACCGAGGGGAGATTTCCAATACATAGTACTAGATTAAGTATCAATTGCCTTTGTTAGAGTATGAGCAAACTGATTCGTTGATGTGCTAATAAAACCAAGAGTGCAAGGTGGATAGATCTAATGAGCTTAATTAGTACAATCATATATATACTTATTTTGAATTTCAGTCAATAGCAATTACGGATTCTCTCCCTAGAACACATCTAGGGTTTTTGCATCCATACTAGGGTTTCTAGGTTTTCGCAAGGTCGCCGGTGGAACCGTTCGGTCGTATGGCCGGTGTTACGCAGGGAGTGATCGGAGAAGAGGGTTGTGGCTTGCAGCGGCAGAATGATATCGACATGCGGCCTCCGACGCCGGTTGTCGCGGCGGACGCTGAGGCAGGTGTGGCGGCAATTACCGAACGCTGGGCGGACTGGGCTTTGGAGGAGGAGACTACTGCGTTTGTGCCGGCAGTGGGTGAAGAAGATGACGGGGAGGTGGGTGAGGAGGAAGAGACATGGAAGATAGTTGGTCGTTTTCTCACGCAGAAGATGATAAAGCTTGATTTTATGAAAAAAAAGACAGTTCTTGGCATCGGTGTGGCAGCCCGGTATAGAGGAGTGCAGGTAAACGGAAGATCCAGAAAGGTTTGTTCCTATTCGTTTTCTTCCATAAAACGGACATGGATATATGTTTTGAATGGTGGTCCCTGGGCGTTTGAGAATAACGTGTTGATTTTTTCAGAAGTCCGGATGGTGTGTTGTCGGGCGGAATGTCCAACTGAATATGCATGATATGTGTACAATACATGATATGCCAGGGGATATACGCACACTAGGCTATTCTGGAAACAAGCGGAGGAATTTTATGACATTTATTAGAAATGATGACCGTTATGAAGGGCTCCGTGGGTTAACTTTTCACCCGGATTCGAGTATCCCATAAACCGATTGATCCGCCCTTACGAAGGGGGATTGAAGTTATGAAGAGGGATAAAGACTACTGCAATGGGTCACTTTCCGGTATGAACGATTGCATAGAGTTCCTGCTACTTTGTGGATTCATGGGGCACCTACACAGTTTTGCATTCATGCTAGGGAGGCAGGAATACCATGGAACTGTACCGTATGGTCCGGATATGCGTGCTGGTTGGATCCCGGAGAGCTCCTAGAGCGGTTGGGGATAGCTGGCTCGTACCCGGTAGGGGGTCCGTCCGGTGGTGTCTCGGGAACCGGCGGGTGTTACGGCAGTTATGGAGTTGGAGGGATGGGGTGGGACGGGAAGGTGGTGAGGGGTGTTGGTAGCATGCGAAGCCGTACAGGCGCAGGTGGATGGGGTGGAGGATATGGGTAGTAGTGGGTGAACATCACAATGCAGATGGGCTTCAAAAAACTTGTCCATGGCGGGTGAGTTGGTGTCCAGCCCGCCCATCCCATCATGAGTACTTTGGAGCTGTGAACTGTCGTGGCTTTTGGCAATCCATCGCATATTCGACAGATTGTGACCGTAGCGGTCCCCCCCAACTAAAAGCCTGATTTTGTGTTTTTGATGGAGACCAAGTGCCACG
The DNA here is from genome assembly GCA_009835305.1 of Ipomoea purpurea. Classification (NCBI taxonomy): domain Eukaryota; kingdom Viridiplantae; phylum Streptophyta; class Magnoliopsida; order Solanales; family Convolvulaceae; genus Ipomoea; species Ipomoea purpurea. The sequence continues at coordinate 9,954 of VALG01005262.1, forward strand.
GGTAAAACATGCAGAACGGATCCGTGTTACGTTGGGTATGAGGGTTTGTTTTAATGTTGATAACGATGGATTGAGTGGAAGAATGGCGCCTTTTAACTGAAAAAGAATAATACGGTAAGACCTGTTAAAGGCTACTCGCAGAGTCATAATTGATGTGGAAGTAAGCTTGTTTAATAAGTTATGGCGCATGCAATGTATCTATGGTATCCCTGAACGAAATAGCCGGAGGAGACATGGGATTTACTTGGCACTCTGAAGAATAGGTCCCTTGTTACCCTGGGTGGTGATAGGGGACTTTAATATCTTACCTATCATCAGCAATGAGAGAAGGGGGGAAATCCCGTACCCTACATAAGCCTGTTAGCGGGGTTTCGGAGATGCTATGGATGGCTGTGGTTTGTTGGCAGATCCAAATGAGAGCCACCAGTTTACGTGGGAGAGAGGGAACCGGGAACACGAATTGGAGTAGAGGAAGGTTTAGACAAGGCCCTAATAACCGAATGATTGATGCCTGATGAATGAGAATGCATGGTTGGAGAACATCCGGACCCGGGCCTCGGGATCACTCCGATTCTTTTCCTCAGTATTAATGCGATATGCAGCCAAGGGGAAGGGGCCCGTGGAGAATTCAGGTTTGAGTGGCTTGAACCTGTTAGCATGAGGGATGCAAAGAAGTAGTAGAAACGGCCTGGGCAGGAGGGGAGGAACGGAACGGAAATTGCTGCATTGTCAGCAGTTGTGTGGAGAGAAGTTAATGCGGTGGGGGGAGACCCAGTTTCATAAATTCCGGAAAACGAATTAGCAACTACAACGGAGGCAGGATCCCATATGAATACTGCGAGATTTCGGTGGCGCTAGCTGAGTACCAACAGATTGAGAATTCCCTGAAACGAATTGAGACCCAGGAGGAATGTGT
>VALG01005267.1:0-15235 GCA_009835305.1 Ipomoea purpurea
GCAATTTATAGGAACTGTGATCTGGGGAAATTTTAAATAAATTATAAATATAAAATAAGAGTATTTTTTATGGTGCCATTTGCGATTAATGAGTCCAGTCGCGTGGATTTTTCATTTTTTTTTTGGACTGATTAAAAGAAATTTGTAGTCATTATTTGAAAGTATATAAAATTTTATTTCATGTGTAATAGATGCATATCACATATAAAAAATCCTATGTGATGTGCTCCATCAAAAAAGTAACTCGTCACTGTACTGTTCAATACCATTTGTAATAATTTTAAAATTCAATTCAAGTTAAGGCCACATTTCATAATTTATTTTTTCACCAAAATTCTAATATAAATTAAGACAAATGAAGACCTCAATCTTAGGATTCATTCATGACGGTGTAGTGGCCATTGGCCAAACAATGTCGACGGATATATGACGTACGTGTTTTAATTTTTTACCATTTTGGTTGCAATCTCGGCGTAAGCAAATACGTAGGCCACCATCCGAGGTACCAGGAACCACTCTGATTCGTAAGTCGTAACACCTCCTATGAATTAAGTATGAATCTTACATTAATTACAGGCATGTTCGTTGGTGGCAAAAGTTTACTATAAATTAAAAGAAACATTTTAAGTAAGCAACACCTAATGACACACGGACATCTTAATTAATTTTTGAGTGATAAATTGTTGGTAAGGATACACCTATTGTGGTGACCTAGACTCCTTGTAAGTACTAGATACTGATCTTCTCACTTAATTGTCCACTGAATTTTTATTAACTCAACTAATCATCGATAGTGCGTGCAATATAGTAGGTGAGATGGTCGGATAGAGATGGCAATTGGGCGAAGCGGGAAGTATATTTCCCGTCCCCATCTCCAAAACCCCGACCATGTCCTCGTCTCCGTCCTCATCCATGGCGTGGAATTGAAAATAGTTCTCATCCCCGTCTTCGCGAGAAATTTGACAAGGACATCCCGTTCCCGGTAAACTCTTAGTCAAAATTTTAAATTAGTGTAATTTTAATTTTAAAAAGAGTTAATTTCATTTTTTGTCATAGATTTATAGGTGACAATCTACTTTAAGTCTTTTTTTATTAGAACATTCATTTATGGTCTAGTATTATTGTGGCAAGACCATTTCGCGACTTGTCAATGTTGCCCCTGAATCACGTATTCATCGATTTAGTCCCCGAAAATAATTGTTTTTCGTCAAATCAGTCTCTATGGCCGTATTCCGTCAAGTCTCAGGCGAGAGCTCCGATTTGCCCTGGGCATTTTTGTCTATTCACGCCTTCTTCTTCATTAACTCTGACCAAGCTTCGCCGGAGAAGCTCAAGCTCGCCGGAGGAGCTCCATCTCTTCTCTGCTCGTCGAAACTAGCTCACCGCTCTAATGAACCTGCTGAATCCCCTATCAGAATCAATCAATTTGTGGCACACGACAAGCCCATTGGTTGAGAAGACAAAGTGGTGGAGGCTGTTTCCGATCACCCAACCACAATTATTAGTTCATGGAGAAGAATATGGCAGAGAATAGTAGAAAAGGTGTACGTATTAGCAGAACCGTTCCGTTGAAACATTGCCATTAAGAATTGTCTATATAAGGAGATCTCTCAGAGTCAATGTTGTAGAAATCGCGCCTAGGCGGCATTCCGCGCCGCGAGGAACGGCCTCCGCGGCCTCCTCCGCGGCCGGCCGCCTAATTTGACAAAAAAATAAAAAAAAATTAAAAAAAAATTAAAAAAAATAATAAAAATTTTTAATTTGACAACAAGTTTCCAATTAATCGGCGCCTAGGCGCCCTAGGCGCTAGGCGCCCCTTGGCGCCTAGGGGGCGCCTAGCGTGTTTTGCAACATTGCTCAGAGTCATATAGAAACATCAGGAAAAGGCTCCATCTTTTTTGATGAGATGATGACTGGAAACTTGTTGTCAGAATGTAAATTTTGCCACATTAATCCTCCTCAAAATGTCTGTAACATTAATTTTACGGTTCATCACGTCTCTGATTACAACTGGCATGAAATGAGAAAAATTAAGCTTCCAATATTGTTTGCATATTTATTATATTAATATAAGCAATACATTTATACAAAATCTATATATACACTCAGTCCCAGCTAGATAGACACAGATTGATGGATGTCATCTTGGAAGTTTCTGCAAAAAGTGTAATTTTGTCTCCATTGTAGAAGGATTACCTTCCTCTAAAGGCTATACACGCTCACGTCGATGTTGAAAACTACTCATAAATCCTATTGAAATGTAATACCACACATCTGTTATACATGTCTAGATTGAGGTGTCCACAGAGTCAATCTCAACATAGCAGAGAAGCTGAATACGGGGTAATTCTTTACAAGCATAAAATAAGTTAAATTCCCGAATCAAGATTTAATTTCTTAAACGCATACAATTGTAGAACCTTACCTGACAATCCATATCAGGAAACTAGGTTCGGAGCTGATAGGCTTGTCGACGACGGCGCAACCCGAGAACCGAACCAGAGAAGTGGAGGAAGAGCGGAGTATCTTCTTGGAAATCGGAGGTGAAGTTGACGTCGGCGATGATGGAATGTCGTCGAAGAAAGATGAATCACTACGGCGGTGAGAAAATTTCGACAAGCAGAGAAGAAATGGAGCTCCATTCGGCGAGCTTAGCTTGAGCTTCTCCGGCGAAGTTTGGTCAGAGTTAAAGAAGAAGAAGGCGTGAAAAGACCAAAATGCCCAGGGCAAATCAGAGCTCTTGCCTGAGACTTGACGGAATGCAGCCATAGGACTTATTTGATGAAAAACAATTATTTTCGGGGACTAAATCGATGAATACTTGATTCAGGGGCAACATTGACAAGTCGTGAATAAGTGAGGGACCAAATTGTTGATTCACCATTGTTAAATACTGGGTATTTCGATCTTTAGTTATGAATTTTATATATATATATATTATATAGATATATATATATATATATATATATATATATATATATATATATATATATATATATATAGGAAAATCGCACTTTTGGTCCTCAATTGTTCCCCGATCTGCAATGTGTCCCTCAATGTAAATTTCAGTCAATTGGATCCTCCAGTTCTTTAAATCGTTGTCAATTTGCCCCTCAGTTCTCATGAGAAATTTGACCGGAGGGGCAAATTGACAACGATTAAGAACTGGAGGACCCAATTGATAATTAACATTGAGGACCACATTGCAGATCGGGGAACAATAGAGGACCAAAAAGTGCGATTTCTCATATATATATATATATATATATAATATATATATATTATATATATATTTATATATATATATAATAATATAGAGAGAAGAGAGAGAGAAGAGAGAGAGAATTACATTCATGTAAAAACATGCCTAAAATACAAACTTGGTGACATTCCTGGATCGTTGAATTTTGGATATCTAAGGTTGTGATTAGTTGTTTTCTTTTTGTGTGCTTTGTCCGCCTATGTGCACTGTCGTTCATGGACGTGTGCACCTGGCCGAATACTATGGGTTCACCATACATACTACGGATGTGTGACAACCACATTTAGGTGTGCACTGTCGTCCCACAGATATGTGCACACCGCATTTATGTGTGTGCACGGTATATGTCCACATGTTTGTATTTTAATGGTGTTTGCATGTGAATGCACCCATATATATTATATATATATATATATATTATATATATATATATATATATAATATATATATATATTAAAAGTAAGACAACTAAAACTATTATGGCCATGTTTAGTTCATGGGAATAGGTCAAGAATGGAATAACATTCCTTGGAATAGACCTGTTCCATTGTCTGGTTAGGTCATTTTGTCAATGGGAATAACATTCTTAGGAATGAGCTATTACCTTTGCAAAAAGGAATAGTCATTCCTAAGGGGGCCTTAGTATTAGTTATTCTCGTGCTCTTGGAATAACTTTTATATCACAAATACCAAAATTACCATTTGCACATTATATAATATTTATATTTAATAAATATAATGTATTATATAAATGTATATATTTAATAAATTAGAATTTTTAATCTATGAAAAATAAATAAATTACAGACACACACACACATTTTGCAGCGTTTGCTATTGGCATTTGGGAAAAGAAAAATCTTTTTCCAAAAACGCCCTTGACATATATAATATATATATACTATATATAATGTGTGTGTGTGTGTGTGTGTGTGTGTGTGTGTGTGTGTTGTGTGTGTGTGTGTGTGTGTGAAATTGTATAAGGCTCTTTAATTATGGAGCATTGGCTCCTAAATTAAGTAGCTGGTCATCCGCTTGTCCATGGGCATTGCAATTGAAATAATAATAGTCTGTATATGTTGTTGAGTACCCAAATCTACCAATAATAAAAGGTGGTTCTTTTCAAATGTGAGTGGTTTGATCCTATGCCTAATATGGTACTCGAGTGCTCTCTGAATATGGCATTGTTGAGGTGCGGCAAAACGAAGATACCAAAAGTATGACCCCTTCATTATCACTCAAAATGCTTCTCAAGTTTATTATTTGCCATATCTCGAGGTGCTAAGACAAGTCAAATTGGTCAGCTGTAATAAATGTAGATCAAGGGCACATTTGATGACCAATACAAACTTAATACAGGCTTCCAACAAGAAGTGATACTGACAGGAGCTATTGGACATGCAGAGTATGAGGAGACCAAGAAACTTCTCCATGAACCATATGAAATGGAAGAAGTTGATAGAAGTTCATTGTTTGAACAAACTCATAACACATCAATGACAATAACGATTTAGATTCAGAAAGTGAATTGGAAGGTTCTTTTGATGATACCGTTAGTGAAGAAGCTGACGAGTATAGCGAACAAAGTGAGAATAATGATCAAGATAATATAAATGATGAAGATGAAGACGAAGATGATGACAACTAAAGTACCCCTGCAAATGAATGTAATGTGGTAACTTTCTTGCTTTTATAACATATATACTCTCTTTATTTGTTATATAATAATTGTTGCTATATATTATATACTAATCCAACTTCAAAACTTGTGCTTTGCAAAAGTCCTAATAAGAGTTGAAAGAAGAGGAGCTCATTCAAATTATGGCATTTTGTTGCATTTGAATATATATTTGAATGATGGTAATGTATTGTAAACTAATATATGTTAATATTTTGCAATGAAGCAAACATGTGTTATTTTAGTCACTAATTGAGGCATTTAGATTATAAATTATTAAATTTTGTTGGTGGAAATATATTGTGTTGACAGTGTGTAGAACCCAGCATGAAATCAAATATTGCCATTTGCTTCTAATAATTTTCAGACGTAAGACTTCCTAGGAAACCAATTCTACATAATTAAAAACACTTACTTACCGACGCAAGGCTAGTCTGAAACATATTCATCAAAAAATAAAATTTAAACTTTCCGACATAAAATACGTCGGCAAATATTTTTTAAAAATTAAAATATAACATTACCGACGTATAGTTCGTCGGAAAAAGCGTCGGAAAATATATTTTGTAAAATAAAAAAGATTTCAATTACCGACGTTTTATACGTCGGAAAATATATCGAAACAACAGGTCGTTTCTTCCCGGAGCTTAACGACGCATAATACGAGGAATATAATGTACGTCGGAAATTTCCACTACTTTTGTCGGGAATGAAATTTACCGAGATGCAGTTTTCAGATTTCCTTTTTACGTCGGAAAACATGTCGGAAACTTCAATTGGGACGCAATCAATTATTTCGACGTTTTTTTTTCCGTCGGAAAATCGCGAAATTCTGGTAGTGAGAAACATTAATTAATGTCTCTTCGAAACCAATCAAACTCAATTGATATTGCATACAAGTGGAAGAATCAATTGATGTTAAAGTAACAGCTGAAGAAGTTACAGAAACTCGGCCTAAGCAGACAGTTTCTGATGTTGTATTAGACATGAAGGATCCTGCTCCTAAGTCATCTTACTTAGAAATGGTTAGTATGTTTTTTTGTATAGAATTCACGAATATTGTGCGTAAAGTTTTTGTTTATGTAGTTAACAAATCATACCGTGTTTTACTGGAGTAGTAGTAGTAGTAATAATAATAATAACACAACAACACAACAACAACAACAACAACACAACAACAACACAACAACAACCAACAACAACAACAACAACAATAATATAATAATAATAATAATTAATAATAATAATATAATAATACAACAATAATATATTTTGTACATGGCATTTATGTCTTTTTACACATATATTCCATTTCTATTCTTTAACCAATCCAGCGTTGGAATATAATTCCTAAAGCCTATTTCTACAGCGAACTAAACAACAGAATACAATTCATATTCAATCCTTACCTATTCCATTCCCTATAGAATAACATTCATATTTTCTCAAATTGATTTTGTGAACCTCCATTAAGGTGAGATAGTTTTGCGTGATTAGATTAGAATCTGGGAAAAGGGTGGCTAAACAAGCTGAGAGACATAAGAAGATGGTGAAACAAACTATTTTTCTCCATATTGTATTACATTGAAATTGAGATTTCTCAGGTTTTTGTTCAGAAGCTTGTTCTAAGGATGCAGTTTCCTTAAAAATTCCAGTGAGGAACTTGGCAAGTGAGGTGGACGTGAAAGATGCTTTCTATCTTCATTCATTTTGGATTTTTAGTTTATTCATTGTGAATATTTAGTTCATTCATTCTGGATTTTTAGTTATTCATTCACTGTGATATTTAGTTCATTCATTGTGGTATATATAATTCAAATTATGCACACAAAAATGTTATTGTCGGAAATCGAACTTGATTTTTTTTTAAAAAGTGAGACGCACATTTTTAGTTAAAACGACGTCGTTTTTACAACCGTGTACACCATGTATGGTGCACACGATTGTACAACATAATTTGCGTTTAACCCTAACCTTCCTCATTGTTGGGTAGGTTAGGACCGGGCAGCCAGCTGGTTTCAACCCACTTTGACACTAATAACTTATTGTAATTGAAAATTAATTTAAAACATTAAAAAATATATCAATATAAGCTAAGTGTCATATAAAAATATTTCAATTAGAGTACGTTTTGTAGTGAAATACTAATTTTATTTGTACAAAAACAAAAAGGAAAAGAATAAATTTAAATTAAAAATAAATTGAGTTTGTTTCACCATACAAGCTAAAGATAAGATAATATAATGATCCATGACTACACAACAATTCATGCTAATAATATTGAATATTTATATATAAGATTATTATTCAAAAACCAATTATTTGAGCCATACCCAATTGGATAAATCTAATTCCAATAAGATAAAAAACCCCTATAGCTACAAATAATGCGAACATTATATTAAATTGTTGTCTAAACAATTGGGGTGGCCTGCTCACAGTGAAACAGATGGGGAAGATTAGGTTTCAAGGCAGAATAAACAGCAAACCAGCCTTGCTGTGATGGTGCCCATATCCCAGAAGAATGCCTTTTTGGATCATCGCACACTTCATATTCCTTCTTTCCACTCATCATCAACCTCCCAATTACCAGCGCAACATGGCTTCAATGGACGTGGGAAACTAGATTCCCAGGTTGCTGGTCGTGTTTAATGTTCAAGGCGCGTGAAGGCCGCATACAGATCCAATACCAAAAGGTGACGTCGGTTTCCTCGTTCAGTTCCTCTACCCTTTGTTTTAACATTGATTGTGAACCCTCGCAAAGTTTTTATTTTTCGCGCAGTTTGGGTAGCTTGCCAGTTGCAAAAGTTACGAAGGGTAGGGCATCCCAAAGGCTGCATTTGCCGTCACGGCCCTTTGGGGATTCCCATCTCATGAATGCGTTTAAGGTTATACTAAGCTGCTTCGTAACCGATTTAAAAATCCCATAAAAACGCTGCAAAACATTTTTCAGTATAAGTATATAAAGAATAATGATCTGTGCATAAGTGTGACGCAGGATGATATAAAGTAACACTTACGTGTATGTGTCCATGATAGTTCCTATAGTCATTCCCGACCGAAGGTGACGAGAGCTACGACGATGTAAGGTCGTGTTTGGCGTACGATTTCTGTTGAAGGAGTTTTGCAGAACTTTATTTGTGTCGTCATGTTCGGACAACCTTCGAATGTGTCAAACAACACCCCCCCCCCCCCCCCCCTTCCCCCCCTCACATGGCCCCTCTTGCATAAATTCATTCCCATATGCTTTGCTTTCCCCATTCTCTTTCCAACAAACTATTAGGGTTGGTGGGGTCTATTCCCAGATATCAGCTGTATATTTAACCAAAATTTACTAATATGTTTTTGTTTCATTCGGTAAGAGTCAAACTTTATAGAATTTAACTAACTTGGAACTAATTGGTCTTATTAGTGATAGGATACGATTTATAGGCAAAAAATTTAAAATAAAATAAGGAACACCAAACGGAACCCTTATGTAATCGGTGAGAAGCGACCGTCGGACCTTGGCGGAAGGTTTCGCGGGGAAAGTACTACCATAAGTTTCCTCCCAAGGCTTGGGAAGCATCAGTAGGTGGCCAATTCGGTGTCAGCATAGGAGGTCACCGGAAAACAAAGAGCTTTTCGGGCGATGAGGGATAAGCTTATCTATCCTGTGCGTTGTCCTCCTTGAACCATTTAACCTCTGAAATTGCCGAATACAAATAGAAACAAAAAACATGAAAACATTGAATTGGAAGTAATTACAGCACATAGTATACTATAATAAGGTGAGATAGTTTTGCGGTTGATGTGATTCAGATTAAAACCTGGGAAAAGGGGTGGCTAAACAAGCCTGGGAGAGGGGGTTAGAAAGATAGTGAAACATCTTTTTTCCCCATAGTGTATGTATTTGAAATTGGTGGTTTAATTTGCAGCAGGTTAGAAGACTTTTGCTTTTTATTGTTATATGGTGCAGGCTAGAATTGGATATGTATTAAGGTGAAGTTTCAATAATTTAATTTGTTCAAGTGGAAGGGGAAAAATTGCTTCCCAACTCTCTCTCATTAATTTAAATAATTTGTTTAAACTCCGTAATGTTGGGTTATTTTAATTGGGTTTCTAGTATTGGTGAGTGTAAGGGAAAATGTGTTATATCATGGGTACGATAATTAGTTATTAAATTGTTCAAAATGTTGATGCATTGCACATCCCTAATTAACGTTGGGTAAGACTTTTTGATTGATAAATCATAAGGTCGTTCAAGTTCAATTTCGCCTCCAAATTAAGTTGGGTCAAGCTTTGACCTTATATAGCCCATAGAGTTCAAATTCAGCTTCCACACCAGAATTATATATAGAATATTGTAATATAATAGGTGAAGAGAACTGAATAATAATAAAGTAATTGCTGTAGTGAACCGATCAAACCAATTGTAATCAAGAATAAGGAAAAACTGAGTAAAAGATAAACATCAGCCAGATCAGATAAACAGGAGGATGTCCAAACTATGAATGACAAAACCTTAAAAGAAAAAATTCATTTTAAGAATTAAAAGGACTAAAAGTAACACACGATTTGGATGTGAGTGGCTTACTTGTAGGGTGAAGTTGATCGCTGGAGCTTGATGTTGAAAATTGGTTATGTTATAGGTTTGCCTAAACTTTAAGTTGTAAATCCATTTTTCAAGGAGACTGACGCTACAACACTCTCTAACACGCTTCGAAAGTAAGAATTGATTTTAAGAAAGTAATTGTGTTACATTACGACTACTGATTGTCATGATTCTTTCTCTTTTCTTGTTCGTTAGGCGTTCATATTCAAATTATAAAAAACCCTTTTTTGTCTATTGATTTGATTTTTATAAAAATTTTGGTTTCATCAAGTCTATTTGAATTAATTTTTAAATTAATTTATTATTTTTTCTGTGTCAATATATATGTATTTTTGATAAACACCAATTTTCTTGGATTTTTATAGCCTTTAGGTCACCTTGAAATTTCTTTATTTCTTGGGGGACTTTCTTCTCTCCTTCCTATGTCACACAAATCTGCAAGGAAAGGTGTTGTCAGTCAATCTGGCGGGACATACCCGGGGTCCCCATGATAATCCTTTTTAGGAATAATATTCTACTAAGAGCATCCAAATTAGCTGGGAAGAATTTTTTATTGGCATAATTATAGAGTGATTGGAGGGAGGATATGGGCGAATGGAAGAAAAAAATTCAAATAAAAAACAAAAGCAAAAAAAAAAAAAAATGTCAGGCGCACCTGGACGCCGCCCTTGTGGGCGGGGCTGCTGGTGCGCGAAACGCGCACAGCAGCCCACTGATGTTTCTTTTTTTTTTTTTTTTTCTTTTTTCTTCTTCTTTTTTTACATTTATTCCTATTTTATACATATGCATTCTTCTCATATTAATTTCTGGGCCCCACATCAATATTTATTTTTAGCTTGAGAGAATTATTGCTAAATAACTCGACTATTCTTCACTTAGTGTAGATGTACTAATATGTCTTATTTTTTCAACTAGCAATTGTATAGCCTTTGTTAGTTACAAGGTTGCGGGATGTTACGTGTAGTTAGAAGCAATAGCTCCTTCTCCTCTTGCTAAAGCTCTTTCATCTTCCCTTTGTAAAAAACAAAATAGAATATACAGTTTATCTCAGTTCACTATATCCAGCTTCTCAATCTGCAACATGGTATCAGAGCTAACAATAGTATATTTTTCGATCAAATTTTCCATAACTACCGGGTGTGGGCCTGCGCTTTGAAACTCATCCGAATCCAGACCATACGACTGGTACCAGCATGCGGCAGGAAATCCGGCGGAGTGCAAGCCACAGCGTCGTCCTATACGGGGAACTGGTTCGAATACATCTGAGGTAGACCCTTCGAACGCAGAATCAATCTAATCCCTACTATTTACATATAATGAAAACCCTGCCAAGAATTAGTTTCGTTACCTTTAGATGGGGATCCAATTATCACACATGGGCTAGGCCATGACCATGGCTTTGTCTTGTAAGAATAAGATTGCCTTCATTAGTGGAGCAATCAAGAAGCCTTCTACAAGTGACCTAGAGAAATTTGTGGCTAGGAAAGGTGCAAACACATAGTTGCTTCCTGGATTGTTAGATCTTGTCACCAACGATTAGAAGGAGTGGGTTGGTGGATAGACACAACATAATGGAATCTGGAATGACCTAAAGAGAGGTTTAGCAAACAAGATTTGTTTAGAATTGCTGAGATAAAGTGTGAGATTTATCAAGACTAAGCAAGGAGAAGATTCTTTGAATGAGTACTTCACTAGGCGAAATTGATTGTGGGATGAATTGAGCATCCTTAGGCCTTATGATGTACTGTTATGCCCCATTGATGTGAGTCTAATTGGTGCCACATTTTTTAGTATTGATTTATCTATAATGTTAGTTAGGGTCATAATTGGTGATAATTTAATTGCATAATCCTTTTATTTTATTATTTAATTGTGATTCACTTCGTTTTAAATATTTTACGATATTTGTTAGTATTTTGAACCATTGTAGATCAATCTATATATATATAAAAAATAAAAATCCTCCTATTTCATTTTCCCGCACAAACTTATTGGTAAAACTTATTTGTAAAAAAGTAAAATGGAAATATTAACATAATATTGATTATGTAATACCTTTAAATAATAAATACAATTTCCTTTTGAAAAATCTTACAAATTTATAATCTCAGATTTCACATATAAATAATGAGTTTGATGGCTAAAAAATTAAAGTTTCATTTTACATTGCATCCCTCTTTTCCCTTGCAGGTGACATCTCTCATCACAATTTATCAATTATAAATCATTGTGGCTTCAATAGCCGCAAACTATATGCATATTCAAAGCATTAAACGTAAATTTTTCTTCATAGCCTTATTTCTACTTTCTGTGAAAAAAACGTTTTATTTTTCATTTACTTTTTATTTTGGATTTGTCTGGATCTATGCCTCCAGATCACTTGTTGCTTGACTAAGCGTGCAAAAAGGTTTATTTTTTAGAAAGTACTTTTTTCGTAATTATTTTACTGCAATTGAAGTTGTCCATGAATTTTTATATTGTATTGTTTTACTATGTATATGTTTTTTTTTTTTTTTAATTATTATATGATTTTTCATATTCTGCTTGTTGTAAACCAAATACTTTGTAATATTATTCTATATATTTATTTTCATGCATGTTTTTGTTATTTGTACAATGACATGGGTTATACGAAGGTGAGTAAGAGGATACTATCCGAGTCTCATAATTTTTTTGGTTGATTTGTAGTTAAGAGGAGAGCGAAAGCTACGCCCACCCCCTTTTACCGTCGGGAGCAAGGCCAGGTCAAAAAGCATTAAAAGGATTTGGCTTTAAATAGTTTAGAGGGAAACAAAAAGGTCGATGGTTCAGTTTAGAAGAAGGTTGGGTGGAAAGTGGTTCCATCTTCTCTTGATGAAGATACCTTCTATTTTTTTTTTATTCTGAGAATATTGAAAAAGGATTAAATATCTCCTAAGTGCATGCTTGAAGTACCATTTGTGTTTTTTGCTTTTATTGATTAAACTTGATTTCCATGTATTAATTTATAAAAACAATGCTTCTTATATTTTTTGTTTTAAGAGTATTGATTTTTTCCATTCAATGTTTTTTTTTTTTTTATAATATACTGTAGTTGGTGTTTTAAAGTGCTGTATTCTGATGATGTCTTTTTATTGCTTCTTTTTTGGTTATGCGGGCAGGATTTTATTTTTTTTATTAATAGAAATTTAAGGATTTACTCATATGATTTATATTATTTAAAGTAAGAAATTTATATATGACAAATTCAGTACATTTATAATTATTGGTAACATTTATTTTAAATTTAATGAAATTAAATTTTTCATACTATTAATAGAAATAAATTCTTCCTATGTAGTTCTTCTAACCCAAAACTTTTACTACATAATATGGATTATTTCCTTAAAAGTGAACATGAAAAACAATCGGGTAGTATCAAGAAATTTATCAGGGGCAAAATTGTCGCGAAATAATAGAACAAATCTGAATATTCATAATTTACGTTGGTCCAAATTTAATATAATAAGCTTATTTTAAAACAATTAGTAATTTATGTTATATATACAACCAAAATTCCTCCATTTTTAACTTTCCGGACTCATCACCTTTAAGATTTGGCCGTAATATTCTAAAATATAGGATAATACAAAATCTCTTTCGTCTACAATTGTACAATTAAAATATGTTAATACAATTCCTTAATAATAAATATATTTTCATACTTTCTATTCTACTTATTTAGATTAAATTTCTTACAATTGCTTATGTAAAAGATATGTTATGATATCGTATATATATGTATTTCCTGTTCTGGTTTTCTTATATTTTGTAATTTATCATTTTTTAATGGCCTAATAATTACACACAATAATCATAAATAATTATAATTTATATTAGGCATTTATTTAATATAATATTATTAAAAGCAATAATAATTTATTATTTACTTTATACTATATCGTATTTTTAAATAATTTTAATTTAAACTATTTAAGTTTCAATGTTTTACATATACAAAGCATATAATTATAATACTCTTCATATAATATTAAATAAATAATTAACCATATGTTTAGATTTTATATTATATTATATTAAAATAATTATATATCAATCTAAATATAGTGATGTTAATATGGGTTACCATATATAAGATAACTCTAATATTATAAAAATAATTCATTACATAACATATAATAACTTTAGAATAACTAAACTTATTGGAACACTAATTATTTATAATTTCACCTTTAATATAAAATATAATTTCTAACTATCCAAAATTGATTAAGATTTTACTTAATGTAGATTTATATTTCTTCTAAATATTTTGATTTAAGTAACTATTATAACTTAATTATAAAAATAATACATTATATATATATATTCATAAAATTAAAATCCTCCTATTTCATTTTTTCGCACAAACTTTTGTAGTCAATTAATTAAATATTCTATATTCCTTTCAAAAAAAATTAAATATTATATTTGTAATACGGTGTACAAAATATATTAATTAGGTAATAGTAGAATTGGTAATAATGTGTATGGTATTTTATATTTTAATTCGTAATATTGTTAATTGGTAATAAACATATTCAATAAAAAAAAAAAAAACTAAACCCTAAACCCTAATGGTATCCCATAAAAAAAAAATATTCAGTAAAACGAATAAGCATATAGATTTTATTTTTAAAATTTTAAATTCTTATCTTTTATTTAAATTGAAATATTTAATGGGTTTACATTCCTTTGAATATTCATTTGTTTTATTCGTTTATCCACATCATGTCCATAGGTGAAATTATAGTATTGAAAAGAATATTACAAAAATAATTATTAATTGAAAATAAAAACGACACAGAATTTAGGCCTACTGAAATAGGAAATGATTATTAATAAATGACTGAAAATAAAAAATGCTTCAAAACTGACTCAGATGCACAAAATGAAATGAATATTAATACTTAATTAAAAAATAAAAATGAAATGAGTATTAATACTTGAATATTAATAAATTACTGGAAAATATAAATTTTTTATGGAAATTGCCAATTGGAAAAAGAAATGAATATTAATAAGTTTATAAAAATATAAAAATTACTGGTATAAAATGTATTAATAAAAATGTAAAATGAATTTTGCATCTCAACGTTTAACCGGGATGGAAAGAAATATTAATCTCGGTTATATATTTTATATATTTATAAAATGTAAAGTCGGTGAAAATATAAAAAAAAAAACTGTTATTAATAATTAACTAATTAATTAATATGTATTAAAAAGGAATAATTGACTGAGAATAAAAATGACATGAAATTTAGGTCAATTGAAATATAAAATGACTATTAATAATTAACTGAAATGAAAAATGATTCCAAACTGACGCAGTATATAAAAAGAATATTAATCTCATTTATATATTTTATAAAATATAAAGTGACTAATATAAAAAAAAATCTGTATATATATGTTACTGGAATATAGTTATGTAAATATATATATTTAAAAATGGAAAATGGAATAGAATCATTTAGTATCCACATTTATAAAAATTTTATAATTAAAGATCGGAAAATGTTTTTGCAATACCGAGATGGTCAAATATAAGGTTTTTCGAGAGGGGAAAAATATATGATATGAAAAATTAATTCATTTTTACACCAAATGTTATTTTATTATAAGAAATTATAAGGACTTGTTGGTCACTGCTTAATGTAAATACATAGGTTTTGCGAGA
>VALG01005268.1:0-10463 GCA_009835305.1 Ipomoea purpurea
CCCGGTGACGCTAGAATATCAAATATTGTATTATTCCGAGTTGGCGGTCCGAATATCTGTCCCTTTGGTGGCCGGTCGCTAACAAGGGGTGCTCCGATGTCTTTTCCCGAGCTATCTCGATTTTTCTTGTTTCGCCTAGTCTTTATATGTGCTGATGATGGTGGTGACGTTGTTGCTGGCTCTTCCGGTCGCTTATACAGCTCAGCGCGGGGGAGGTCCGCTCGGGCGGGCAACTAACGTGGCGGCGGCAACCGCGGAAGAAGGATCAAAGGTCGTGGTCGAGTGTGCGCCCGGGTGCTGTCCAGTGCCAGATCTGCTCGAGCGAAGGTCATTCGTCGCTTCGTGCTAATCGCCGTATGATGGCGCTCCGGGCCGCGGGCACATGTTCGTATTCCGTTGATGATGCGGCTTCGTAAATCCTCAGCAGTGGTTTCCTGACACTGGTGCGTCAATCATGCCACTCCTGGATCCATTCCTTGAAGTTCCTCCGCGTTTCCCTATAATGGTCTGGATCATCTCCGTGTTGTGACGGTAAGTTTGCCTATTGTTAGTAACGGTTCATCTTCGGTAGCCACTTCTAAAACACTGTTCGTTGTCTGAGTGGTTTTTTATGTTCTGGGCCTTTCTGTGTCTTTATTGTCTGTGCATACGGTTGCTCGTGATAATAATTCTTTTTTTGTTTGAGTTTCACCCTGATTGTTTCTTTGTGAAGATGGTTCAACCAGGGAAGTTCTGTATAGAGGACCGCTTCGGGGGTCTTTATTCTTGGCCTGGTCTCTCGTTTCAATCCCGCTGCGTTTGTGGCCTCTCGGTGTCTCCTCTGAAGTGTGGCATGGTAAGGTTGGGTCACCCCTCATCCGAGTGTCTTAACGGGCAGATATTAAATTTCGGTTCTATTCAGTCTAGTTTTAGTGATAGTTGTGTTGTGTCGTGCTTGTATGCTTGGGAAATCCTGTCGGTTTTCCCCTTAGCCTCGTGTCAATACACTACGTCCATGTTTAGAGCTTAATATATATACTGATATTTGGGGGGGCCAACGCCTTTTCTTTCTGTCATGGTTTTCGTTATTGTTTGTTTTTGGTTTGTTGATGATACCACGCTATTGTATGGTTTTATCCTATGCGTTTAAAAACTGATGTGTATTGCTATTCTTCAAGCCAAGTTTTGGTCACTATGTGAAGCGTTCATATGGTCGCAAGATTGTACTCTATTCAATCTGATTTAGGGGGAGAGTATAAACGTTTACACGGTACTTTTGTCTCGTTTGGGTATTAAGTCATAGGCAATCTTGTCCTATACCGCATGAACGAAAATGGTAGAGTTGAGCGTCGGCATCGTCAGGTTGTGGGAAAACGGTTTGGCCCTCTTGGCTCAGGCTTTCGGTTCGCAAACGATATTGGGATTATGCCTTTGAGACTGCGGTCTATCCATTAAGAAATATGCCAACTCGGGTTTTGGATAATGAATTCCTCAATTTTCGTTTTCATCGTTCTAGTTCGCATCTTATTTCTTTCTTGCGTGTTTTGGCTGTCTCCTGTTTAATCCTCTGTTGGCGCCCATATAATGGTAACAAGTTACGTATCGGTCCATACTCCCGTGTGTGTTTCTTAGGGTTAATCCGCCTTCTATTTCGTTGGCTATCGTGTTTTGATCCTGCTACTACAAGGTATTCATTTGCCGTCATGTGCGTTTGTATGAAACTCGTGTTTTCCGTTTGCTTCTTCTGTCTTGCGGTCTCCTAGCTCTTGCCCAGAGTTGAAGCCTGGGGTGGTATGGCGCCGTTCAGGTTACGTGTGAGCTCCTGTGTTTGGTCCCGCCGGGCCGGACCCTTGATCCGGAGAAGGAGACGGATTCGGGGCTGCTTGTTGCTGCTTCTGATTCCCGCATCGAGACTGCCGAAGCTCCCAGGAGGTGGCATCTCCGATGCTCCTAGAGCGCCCAAGCGAGGTTCCGTCGTTACAGCAAAAACGTTCAGCCTCGTTCTCCGATTGCTATGGCGAACTCGGTCTCTCTGGGACCAACGCAGTATGTGGCTCTCCCTACTGTCTCTGAGACGAGGACTTGTTATTCTCAAGCAGTTTCGTATCTGGAATGGCGTGAGCCATGGATCTTGAGTTTAATTGCCTTGCTTCAGAATCACACTTGGCGTCTGGTTAGTCGCACGCCTGGCATGAATTTTGTGGGGTGCAAATGGGTGTTCAGGACAAAGCGCAAGGCTGATGGCACTATTGAGCGGCACAGGCTCGATTGGTTGCTAAGGGTTCAATCAAGTCGCAGGGGCAGGACTTTTTTGAGACTTTCAGTCCCGTTGTAAAGCCTACAACCGTTGCGGCTTCTTCTCTCCTTAGCCATCTCTCGCGGTTTGGGTCATTCGACAGTTGGATGTTCACAATGCCTTCCTGAATGGTAATCTTGCAGAGACAGTTTACATGAGACAGCCGCCTGGTTATGAGGACTCGTCACGGCCGAATGATGTATGCTTGTTATAGAGGTCACTCTATGGTCTTAAGCAGGCCCCTCGCGCGTGGTTTAACAGGTTGCATGTTTTCTTCGTTTCGGTTGGTTTTTCGCCTTCCAAGACTGATGTTTCTTTGTTCATATATACTCGTGACTCTATCTCTTTATATGTTCTTGTATATGTTGATGATATCCTTGTTATGGGGTCTAACGCTTCGCGTGTTACTCGATTTTTGGCTGACTTAGCCTCGGAGTTCAAGATTCGTGACGTGGGTGCTCCGTCCTTTTTTCTGGGCATTGAGACGGTCTCCCGGGATGGTGGTTTGTTCCTTTCTCAACAACGATACATGCGAGATATCTTGACTCGTGCAGGTATGGTGAACTGTAAGCCGTTGGCTACTCTGATGCCTGTGTCTCGACCTGTTTCTGATTCTGTGGTCCCCTATGCCGATCCCACACAGTATCGCAGTCTTGCTGGGGCTCTGCAGTACCTTTACTGTCATTCGGCCCGGATCTATCTTTTGCTGTGAATCGGGTCTGTCAGCATATGCACTCTCCGACTACTGAGCATTGGGCAATGCTCAAGCGTGTTCTGAGGTATGTTAGGAACTTTGCACTTTGGTCTTTTTATTCGCCGTCCTCCTCTGTTGCGGTTCATGCCTTTTCGGGATTCGGACTGGGCTGGCGACCCGGCTGACAGAAAGTCTACTAGCGGTTTTGCAGTATTCCTTGGTGGTAATCTGATCTCTTGGTCATGTCAGAAGCAACGCACGGTTGCTCGTTCATCTACCGAGGCTGAGTACAAGGCACTGGCTGATGTGTCTACTGAGGTCACCTGGTTGGTTTCTCTGTTGCACGACCTTCGGTTGCCACTGGTAGCTCCTCCTACTCTCTGGTGTGACAATCTGGGTGCACCTTATCTCTGTTCCAACCCGGTGTTCCATGCTCGTACGAAGCATGTGGAAATTGACTATCACTTTGTTCGTGACAAAGTGGCAAAGAAGGAATTGTAGGTTAGCTTTATCTCTACAAAGGATCAGCTAGGTGATGTGTTCACTAAAGCTCTCCCTGGTCCGCGTTTCTCTACTTTGTGTGGCAAGCTCAATGTTGTTGCTGGTCCACCTTGTGCTTGATGGAGAGTATTAGGACTCTATTATTATTAGTATTCGTTATCTATTGGTACTAGTATTAGTCTTGTATTAGGATTGTTATTCGCTACTATATATACTCCTGTACAGACTTATTATTATCACTCAGAAATATTATATCCTCATCCCTTTTAGGTGTCTTTTTCTAAAGATAGGATCTTTGTTGGGTTTTGTTATGTGTAAGAAGTTGGTGTGGAAGAGAGCTCTAGGAAAGGCTTTTGAGGGTGAAAAGAGGAAGTTGTTAGGCTACAAAGGTACCCATGCTTTACAAAACCTATTTTCTTACTTATATGATGATTATTGGCTTCTACTTGTGATTCTTGTGTTGATTTGTGAGATTTGATGCATTATATTGTGGTGATGCATGTTTAGAGCTTGTTCTTAGGGTTCTTGAATGCCATTGCTTGGCTATTCCTTGGGTTCAAGTCATATCGTTGTTGTGAGTGAGATTTTGGGTGTTGAAAATCCCTCGAAGGGATATTTTGGTGTACATGGACATACCCGCGGGCGGAACGGCGGGCAGGGCCTTACCCACCGCCCCACCCGTGGGGAACCGGTGGCCTTGTGGGTGTGTACCCGCGGGTGGATGTCCACCCGTGGCCCCACCCACGGGGAACGTTGTCGGCGATGTGCAGGGATTTGTTCCCCGTGATTCTTTTATCTCGGTATTGATGTTTTGACCCCTCGATGTTGTTTTATTGGGCTATTTGTGAGTCTTCTTGATGTTTCGTAGGTCTAGAGCGGTGTGTTAGGAATCCATGTAGGATTTGATGTCTTGAATCGTGCTAAGGGTCCAACTTTGTGATTCGTTGGGGCTAACGTGAGTCTTAAACGTTCTTTGGAACTAATTTTGATTTACCCGTTTGATAAGCATGCTAGTTTGATGTTGATATGCTAGTGTGTGTGTGTTTGTTCCTTCGTAATGAGATTGCCAACTTGTGTTGACAATCATTTGTGTTGGATTGTAATCTTTTGTTGTTGAGTATGGTCTCATGTCTTTATTGTGATCTCTTGATTGATTCCTATGATGTGAACGTATGCAAATCGATGTACCCTTTGTTGATACTTGATACATGGTGGCACTAGGAGGTAATGGTTGGAACCGAAATAAAGCCGAGGGTAGCCATAAGGTTGGAACAGGGCACTAAGGGTTGGAAACTATGGATACTTCGTGACATGTAGTTGTCCACTGGTGGCATGTAGTTGTCACCATGTGAAATGTGAATTCCTGGTTATGAGCATGTCTTGATGTATTCTACTTTTGATCAGTAGGATGCATCTTAAGTTGTTTTGTCTTTTATGTCTGTGGTCTTGTTGATGTCGTGAGGATGATGATCCTCGTTTCTTTTGAGAGTGATTGATGAGTCTTTGGTGTTGACTTCTCTCGTTGGTTTTGAAATGATATATATTGTATTCCAGTTTCAAATGGTTTTGGTTATCTCTATCTATATATGTTATTTAACGCGTATTGATGGTTTACCAGCAATATTCGCTGACCAGGTGTTATCCCTTGATTCTACAGGTTTTGAGTAGATGCTGAGAGCGCTAGCTGTGGATCGCTAGATAGAGTAGCTACCATGTTTAGACGTTACCTTTTGTTGGCCTGTGCGCTAGTTTAGCGGCATGTGTGCCTAGACGTTTACTGTTTTGTTGACTTGTTAGTTTTCCCGCCTGTGCACCTATGTTTGAGATAGGTGTGGCATAACACTTACCGATTTTATATAGCTTCCGCTTGCTTTATGTCTTGATGATTAGATGATTTTCTTTGAATTTAAGTTTTTTAAAATGTGGTAAAATCGGGGGTGTTACACATATGATTATCAAAGGAGCCAATAAATAAGATATAGCAAAGAAAATAGGTTTTGTAAGACATGGTTACCTCTTAGCCCTGATCAATATCCTTGGGTACTAAGGTTCTTCTCTAAGATTCTTCTACCAACAGATCTTCCTAGGCTTAGTGGTGGGGGATTTCCCTGACTGGATCACCTGAGAGTATTTTCGAGTGAGGGAGAGGAGAAGGAAGGTTTTATCTGCTTTCTAATCCCCTATTTATACTTTCAAGGGAAACCTATTCAGAGTCTAAATAGTAATGGCCCGTTTCCTTATTCCCTATGGGCTTAAGGTTCCTAGTTCAGGTAAAGGTCCACGATCCATTGTGGACCGTCCGGGTTAATTAGGATAATTATAATTGGATTAAATCTCTCTTAATTACTTTAATAACGAGATTAATTTAATAATTAATTCAGATTTGAAGGTCGTAACACGGGGTGTTACAAGTGTTGCTTGACTTTTTGATGAGGGGTGTAGGAGTAGTGGAGAAGGCTTGGTTGGTGGGAGCTGTAACACCCCTAAATTTTAAGATATTTAAAACCTATAAAATAAAGGCTAATCTATTATTAATTCCCAAACATAGCATAAACTAATACACAGTAGTCGGGGTGCTATGCTACATTAAGCTAGAGAACTCAGATGCACAGGTTAAACTAACTAACAAAGCATAAACCATAATTAATACCCAAATACAATTCAAGGCACGCAGACCATCTCATCAAGGCTAGTACTATATAAACTAAGTCCACGAATCCAACTAGCGCTCCGAAGCTACTCACCGTCCCTAAAAAACATTCGGTGTAACAACCGTCAACGAATAATGCTGGTAACCCACTCCACGCGTTAAGTACAATATAGTAGATATAAGAAACTCGTTTTGAAACTGGAATACATATATACTTATGAGACTCTAGTTTAAATCCAAGATCAATACTCAAGATATATTAACATACTCAACATCACAGAATAATCATAAGAACTGACAGGCATTCTAAGCATGCAATAAAAGACATGACAGACAGATAAGCATACAAATAACAGTAAAGGCAACGAAGGCATTCAATACAATCAATTAGCAAGTAGTCATCAAAGCACACAATTCATCCTCCAACCTTATACCAAGTTCCAACCTTGTAGCTCCCTTCGTCCTTATATCAGTTCCAACCTATACCTCCAGCCACCCTTTATATCACCCCCCTTATGCCTCCGGCAACTACATGCCCCCACCGACAAACCGCCTATCAACCACCAACATATCAAGATGTGTCGCAGTGTCATTCAATGATCCGCACCTTTAGTGCCAATATCAAGAGGTTAGCGCATACAGCTCTAACATGACACCGCATCACTTATAACCTGACCATGCTCAACGGCAAGCAAGTCTAAGGTGGGTGTGTACCTTCAGCATAGTCACCGCTATAGCCTGTACCTTTAGTACAATGACCGGGCACAAGTGGTTTCAATCTCCAAGAATTCAATACCACCAATCAAAATCTCATCATCATTAGTCACATCGGCCATTGCGCAATGACCAAGATACTCATCATCATTCAATCAATCAACACATAGTCACATAACAATCAAGACACCACATCAACGACAAGTATTACACATAATTCCTAGAACGATACCTAAAACACCAACGAGACTCATACACCAAACGGGGTACAACGGAACCAGGGAAACAACAAACGGGGGAAACGTCACGAACCTCGACCGATTTCCAGTGGGTAGGTGGCCGGTGGGTGACCACCCGCCGGTGGTCACTCGCCATTCTAGTGGGTTTGCCCGCTGGCTGCCCGCTGGAACAGTGAACATGGGCAACGGGTGGTCACCCCCCCCCCCACTGGTACACAGGAAACTTTAGTCCCAGCATATCTCGTGGAACCCGAAACCATGTCCAAACATAATGACAACACCACGTATTCAATTAACGAGACTAACCAAGAATGATACCAAATATTTTTAACATGATTCCTAATCATGCCAAGACTCCACATTAATCATATAACGGTTCAGGAACTTCCGGAACCACAAGAATATCAAGAATCTATATGCATGGTCCTAAACACAAGTCCTAGCTAGACTCAACACCCGATCATGCTAATCCCACCAAATATACCAAGAACATCATAATACGAAATTTACAATATAACCTAGGGCTCTAGACATAATCAAAATCAAGATCGTTCATATAATCAATCACAATATCAAGAACATCAAGATCACTAAACACAATATAAACCCTCGCAAAGCTCTATTAGACTTATATCAAAGGAGCCAATGAATAAGATATAGCAGGAAAAAGGTTTTGTCGAGACATGGGTTACCTCTTAGCCCTAACCAATATCCCTAGCACTAAGGTTCTTCTCTAGATTCTTCCAATTGATCTTCCTAGGCTAGCTGGTGGGGATTTCCTCGGCTGGGGTTCATGCGAGTAATTTCGTGTGAGGGAAGGAGAAGAAGGGTTCTATCTGCTTCCTAATCTCCTATTTATATGTCTAAGGGAAACCTATTCAAGGTCTGAGTAATAAGGCCTGTTTCCCCTATTCCCTTTGGGTTTAAGGTTCCTTGTTCAGGTAAGGGTTCACGATTCATCGTGGACCACCTAGGATAATTAAGGGAATTAAATGGATTAAATCCTTTTAGTTATTTTAATTAGCGAGATTAATTTAATAATTAATTTGGATTTGAAGGTTGTAACACGGGGTGTTACAGGGGCGGTGCACGTTGATTGTTAATTAGAGGCTGTGTATTGACTGGCTACAGAGGTGGGATGTGATCGTTACCATATATTTGGTAGGCAGATAAAGTTGTTGCGTTCTAAGTGCTGGCCTTGAGGGGTCAAACTAATCAGTAGCTTTGTGAGTCCCTGGAGGCTCAATTGAGCCAGTTAGAGGGACAAGAGGATGGTTATGGTGTCAGAGAGCTAAGCAACATTGCTTCGGGGAGCGGATGCCAACACCAAGTTCTATCAGAGAGCTAAGCGCTGATATGAATGTGTGATTCTAGATTATTTCTGAATATCTTTAAATCTAGTGACCTGGAATCTTAGGTGACCATTCTTTAGTATTGTGTCATCTCGTATCTCCAGCAGCAAAACAAGTCCTTCTCAGACCGTTTGAGGCTGAGGAGGTCAAAACAACTCTCTTCTCTATGTTTCCTGATAAGTCCCTGGGGCTGGATGGCATGAATCCGGTTTTTGCCAGCATTTTTGGGACATGGTGGGGTGGATGTCTCTTCTTTTGTCTAAATTGTTTGCATTTTGGTACTTTCCCTGATGGTTTGAATGAAACTAATGTCGTTTGATCGCCAGAAGAATCATCCTGAGTTGGTTTCTGATTAAGGTCTATTGCTCTTTGTAATGGGTATATAAAATCATGGCTAAGATGATTGCGAATAGAATGAAACCATTGTTAGATGATGTGATCTCAGAATCCCAGAGTGTTTTATCCCTGAGAGATTGATTACTGATAATTCTGATTGCTGCAGAGGTGGGGCATTATCTAACAGGAAGCAGTGTGCGAGTATTGGTTGGGGGGCTTTGAAGTTAGATATGGCAAAGGCTTATATGATAAGATTAGTGGTTTTTGCGTGGTATCTTACTGGCTTTGGGTTTCATGCTGATGGGTTGAGCTGTTTATGTTGTGTGTTACGACTGTCTAATGGGTCAGGGGAGGTAGTAAACAACTAGGGTGCGCAGGGGCGCCAGCTATCTCTCACTATTTTTTGCTAATGATAGTCCTATTATTCTTTAAACTAATGTGCAGGAAGCAGAGTGTTGAGACAGTGCTGTAGGCTTACGAGTGGCTTTCAGACAAATGTAAATTATATAAGTAAGTGTTGTTTTAGTAAAAATACTAGTTGATGTTAGGGATGCTGTGGTTGCTCTTTTGGGGTTAGTCAGGCTCTTATTTTGGCAATACTTGGTTTCCTTCTTGTTGGGGAATAAGAAGCTAGTTTCTCATACATGAGGAGAGATAAGCAGCGATTAGGGTGCATCTCCTTAAATGTGCTCAAACAATGCCTCTTTTACTATGAGTGTTTTTGCTAACTGACTCATTATGTGAGCGCAGGAAAGGTGGTGCCTCTGGAAGTGGTATTCATTGGATGGCTTGGACGGTTGTGTATAGCCCTAGATCATTGGTGTCTGGGTTTCAAGAGCTTCAGGCATTTAATCTGGCTATGTTAGGCAACCAGCTTCGTATTTTCTTACAAAGCCCCAATCTCTTGCTACTAGGTATATAATGCAAGGTATTTCTAGCACTCTTTTATTGATGTTAGTAGGGGTAGTAACCCCCAGTTATTGTTGGAGAAGTATATGTTGCTCATGATTAGTTTGTAATGGTGTGAGGAGAAGATTGTTAATGGTGAGTCCACTTGATCTGGTGCCACCCCTGGCTTTTGGATACTCGGATCCCATAATTCACACCCTACTATGACCCAAACTTGAAGGATCTATGTTTAGTCTATTAAATGAGAATACCAACTTTTGGGATTGGATGTTCTTAGGGACATTGTGTGCCTAGTGATGTGAACCGTATTTGAGAGTCTTGGTTGTCCATCTATGAAGACTCATGTATTGTTTAAAGACCCAGTGGTTGCTGCTCTTTGAAAGGGATATAGGGCTTATGGTGATTTGTGTCATCCCCTATGCTTTTACCAATTGGTTTCTTGTGGAAGATAAAGTGCCCCGAAATGGAAGACTTCCTTATAGAGAGTATTAGTGGTATTCTCCCAACCATATTATTTTCTTATAGGAGAGGTGATGTGAACCCCTCATGCCCTGTGTGCCTTTATCATGAAGACACCATGCATTCATTGTGGAGTGTGAATTTGCCAGCTTATTGTACATGACCCATCTCCTTATCTCTGATTGTGTTGGTGGTATTTTTTAAATGGTCCAAATGCCATGCCCGTGAATTTGCAATTGTGTGAAGGTTGTGGCAGCCCTTTGTCATATTTGGATGCGCGTAACTTGTCATGTGGAATTGTGGTTGCACAACCGGACTATGGTGCGAAGGGTGT
>VALG01005270.1:0-14248 GCA_009835305.1 Ipomoea purpurea
ATGAAAAGTTTGTGGTTACTTCAGCGGTTTTAAAGTAAAAAAATCTTAAAAAAGTAATAACAGTTTAGCGTTCCCAGAAAACCTTCCGAGTGTGAGTATGTTCATTTCATATTATGTACTTTGTATGATTAGTGGATGACTTGTTTCAGAGCTGTCGATAAATCATCAAATGTGGATTAATTGATATTCCTAGCATGTCATTCATGTACATCCTGCTCATTCGGTGCTTGTTGATTCTGACTCGTGCTAGCTATCTATGTGGCTCATGGTTTCTCGATGTCTCAGTTGGGGAATTTTTTACTTCATTCATGGGCGGTGCCGGGCTTCGGTCACAGTTTGTGTGATCCTTCTTCCAGGTGAGTAATTACCTGAGAATTGTGGTTGTGATCAGGCTCAGCTAAGTTATTGGTGGAACTGTCGGTCGTGTCAATCATGGAGGTGAAAGGAGGAACGTAGTTAAAATTTTTTTTGAAAATTTTTTTGGGTGGCGTATAGGGGATAAGTTGTATGGCTGAATTTTTGTGAGGGGAAAAAAATGAGTGGGTATAGTAATACATATATTTATATGAGAAGTAATGGGAATGAAAAAGAAAAGGGGGATAAAAATAGGGAGGCATTATTTTATTTTATATATTTTTCCAAATTAGATAAGGGTTATGTTTGAGGGTGTAGAGACACTTATAGTTGGTGTAGAAAAGCAGGAGATGTAGATTGAGTTTTGTTAAGATGATAATAAATTTTGAAGGTGTCGGGATAGTGGATGAGTGAGTATCTGTGGTTATGCAGAATAAGCATATGGAGTCACTTATACAAGTGAATATTTGGTGGCAGGTGTCTAAGTGGGAATCACTGGCCGATGAAATCTTTAAATATAGTAACTTACCTAAACTTTAGCGATTGGTGAACTTTCCGTGACATATATTGTGCTTCTTTCACATTATATAAATATTTATTCGTAGAGGCTTCATATCATAGCCTAGTATCTTTAGGTGATTCCCCTGCAATCATCAGAGGTGAAGTAATAAACATTTACTTCTAGATTTTACATCCAATCTTCTCTTTCCGGGGGGCAATTTGATCGCGAATTTTTTGTGCGGCCACCTTTTTTTTTGGTCCCGTAATGGAGTTACTCTTGTTCTCATATCCCCGCTATATGGAGGAAACGTAGAGCTAATCTGGTTGGAGAGTACTCTAATACTGATTTGAATGGAGATAGCATATATAATCTGGAATATAAATCGAGCCGTAACCTGGAAAATAAAACCTTGATATATAAGTGTACCCAGGACAATAGCGAACCCACGAGGAGGACATGACCTCCCGTGGTGTCGCGACTATAGGTTATATTATACGTCGTGGCTCAATTTAGCTATTTGCATGACCTTTTGTCTGACGGCTTACTGATTTGGCCGATCCCAATATTATATTTGTTGATTGAGTCTTCGGTACCAAGTAGTCGATGTCGTACAACATTGGTGGTTATCAGGGAAAAAGGCAGTGCTAACGTCCTTTCAACCCCGCGCACTAAGTTTGTGCTCCCAGTCAGTGAAATATGGCTGCAAATTTTCCAATATTGTATGACCCCGCGACGGGTCCCAATACAGTATGGATTTTTCGGGGATTAAATTTGCTCGACGTAACTCACATTAAATTGCTTAATAAAATTGGCAATACATTCTTTATTGATGTTCTGCGACACATGTCCTCCGGAAATTGCAAGCTCAATAATCCTTTGTTGTGCGCGCCTATTAAGAGATATGAATCCCTGTTACATATTCTTCTTCTCGGATTAAGGTATACAGAATGAAGCCAGGCGCCTATTACGGAGGCGAGATATTTATATTGCCTTAAACCTCTTGTAGGGTCAGAATTCAACGCAAGGGTTGTTTTAATACTTAGTTATTCCATTTTTAATTTGGGCACATTATCATAGTAGCTCGTGCTCAAACAGCAAAACAATCCCCGTTGGACCCTATATTTAACCAAGAGCATTGGGCACATTCTTAAGGTGCTCCACACTAAAGAGAAAGTTTGTAGTCGGTACCAATTTGCGCAGAAATTGGGTGCGGTTATAGTTAATGTCATGCTGCACGTCTGAAGAGGAATTGTTGTTGTTTTAACAGATTATCAAAAATCTCTGTGGAGGCTGACTTCTCTCATGTTTACGACCCCCTTATTTCTATTGAACCAGTTTTGGTCTCTCAATATATCGGACGTTAGCATTTAAGTCATTTTTAGTTTAACATCCTAACTCGCCAACATGTCGATCGCGTATTTCAGCGCATGATTTCGTACCTTAGAAATTTGATCATCATTTAGTCCTTGGAGATATATTAAATGATGAGGTGTATAAGCGTTTGAGAGATTACGCTAATTGTACGCCTAGATGTTTGGTAAAATGAGTTAGAAGAAAGTTCTTTCGTATCTATTTCTCTTTTGTTTTGATATAACGTAGACCAATAGTGGTGTGCTTCTTGATCACAACACATATACATAATTTGTATAAAGGGAAATTGTTTGGATGCAGAGCAGTCGACAAACCAATTGACCATTGCCTATCACTCTCTATGTCTCTAGCTTCTTAATCTGTTCTCGACTTACCGGCCAACCCCACCACGGAATTCTCGGGTTCAGTAATACACACTAAAACCTTTGAGTCTCTCTAACAATCCTATAGCAGACGCTGAGACAGGTATGGTAAGTAAAGTCCATGGGTTATGATAGGACAGCTTGTCGCGTCTAAAGAATCAATACGTGGGCAGATCCAACTATCAGAAAAGAAACTTTGAAAGAGTCAAGATCACTCTTAAACCGCTTTGACTGCGCATCCCTCAAACTGGCGAGGTAAACGAAGAATATATACCACACATTAGATAAAAAAAAAGTGTAGATCTGGTGAGGTCGTGGAAGAGGAAGAGGAGGTTCTGGTGGAAGAGGTCGTTTTATCTAGAGTTATGACTTATCAACCACAAGGAGGAAGTAGGTCAACTCCAACACATTAGAAGATATTCATGATGGATCCTCAAATATTTAACAAAAGGTTATGTGAACTGGTTCCATTTCTCTATTTGCTAATTAGTGCTAGTAAATTGTGGCATGAAGGGACACAAGCAATTGTTGGTATCAATGAGGTGCAGTATCACTACTACAATCCCAGGGATTTTAGAGGTCAAGCAAATACCTAACGGAGTGGCTTGATATATTAATATACGTTTTCACTGAGTTGGAAGATAAATCTGAAATAAATTACCAACTTACTGAGTTATAATAAAAAATAGTCAGCGATAGGTTATTTACACATAAGCCCAAAAATAAAAGAGAATCTCTATCACCACAGTGTTTCTTTTGGAAATCATTGAGATATAGTAGATTATCCCCTATTTTAAGGAAGTGGAACAAGGTAATGAGAGGAGGGTGGGTGTGGGGATTTTCTGTAGACATAGAGATTGAAAATCAAGTATCCAGTTACTGAAGTGATTATGCAATAATCTATAAGCGTGCCATTATATATAGGGGATTAACAGAGAAAATATATCTCTAATTACAGTTTTAGAGGAACCCTAAATTTTATAAATTGTTAAAGGCTCCTTTGTATACAACAATTCCCTGACGGGTGAAGAATATACTAACAATACCATTAATCGGCCTAAAACATGAAAGTAACTTGAGATCATTCGGATTATTAACCCTGGAAAAGCAACATATTAATCCTACATTACCATTATATAATTCATATAAAAATAGTACTGAACTATAATCAACCTTAAACAAATAAATAAATATAAAATAAATAAATAAAAAAATAGAGTGTTGAGTGTGGGCAAATAACTTAGTCCAAATTTGGTATCAATCAAATACTGGGGGCTACTACCATAGCCCAACAACAAACCCTAAGCCTAACTTAGTAACCAAAATATAGTAACTCTCTGGCCCTATCAATTACCAGATCCAAACCCAAGCCAGACAAAACCTCTCAATATACAATCGTTATTGTAATGGGACCTCGTGTCCAGCATGCGATGCCTGGACAAAACCCTTGTGCTGTTATGCAGCTATTCTTCTTTCAAGTTTTTATTGTTTTTTTTAAATTTCGATCACTTTATTAAGGCAGTATACTGTTCATAATTGTAAAGTTCATAAGTTCAGAGCTTCTATGTTCATATTGCATAACTGTGTTCATAATTGCATAACTGTACATTCATAATTCCATAACTGTACATTCATAATTCAATAACTGTAAATTCATAATTTTCGAAGCTCTATGTTCACAATTTTAGAGCTCTATGTTCATAATTTATCATATATGTTCATATTGTAAGTTCATAATGTCAGAGTTGTGTTCATAATTCTTGTATTCAATAATCATAACTGTACATTCATAATTCAATAACTGTAAATCATAATTTTCGAAAGCTCCATGTTCACATTTTAGCTCTATGTTCATAATTTTATCACTAATGTTCATAATGTCGGAGCTCTGTGTTCATAATTCCATTAACTGTACATTCATAATTCCATAACTACGCATTCATAATTTTCGAAGCTCTATACTCACAATTTTAGAACTCTATGTTCATAATTTTATCACTATATATTCATAATTGTAAGTTCATAATGTCAGAGCTCTGTGTTCATAATTCCATAACTGTATATTTATAATTCCATAACTGTAACATTCATAATACCACCAAAACGAATAACGCCGTTAATGTCGTTAACGGCGAGACAAAATCAATTTTTTTTAAAAAAAACTGGAATGCCATCGTTTTCCCTAAAAAACGACGTCGTTTTGGACTTGTGTCCACAATGCATTGTGGACACGAGTCCACAACATAGCGTGTTGCAGGAGAACTAATTTTTGGTCTCAATTGTGGGCCCTACTAGTCAGCTAGAACCAAATTTACGGCGCACATAGCACTGTGCGAGGCAATCGGTATACCCTGCACCACGGCGCACATAGCACTGTGCGCCCCGCGCCTCCCAAAACGACATCATTTTGGTAAGTTATGTAGGGAGTTGACGCGATTATGTACATTACGGTATACAATTATGTACATTTTTATACAATTATGTACATTTTTTTATACAATTATGTACATCCGAAACAGAAAATTTATGTGTATTATATTAAGAGTTTATCTGTATTATGTTTTATGTTAGAATATGTGTATTATCTTTTCAAAAAGTATGCGTATTTTGTTATACAATTATGTACATTTTAGTATACAATTATGTACATTTTTGAACAATGAAATTTTTTTTTTTTAAAGAAAATTAACAACTGACATTCAAAAAAAATAATAATAATAAATCCGAAACCACGTCGTTTTGCACCATGACGCACAATGCAGTGCGCGCCCTGGTGCACGATATAAATTGTCATGTGTGAGGCGCACCAGGAATGCCTAATAGGGTGCGTTAATGCGAGTTTTTTTTATTTTTTATTTTTTTTATTTTTTTTATTTTTAATTCTGATTTTGTTTGTTTTATTTATTTCTTCTTCTTTCTATTCCCTCCCATTTTCTCTTCATAATTACACATGCAAATTAAAAACTTCTCAAAAATCAGAACGGTGGAGGATGATCTAATAACTTATAACATTATGATATTAAACGGAGCAATACATGTTAATATAATAATACAACTCATCAGAAAAGTAGAAATATATGATAGAAAAATTAATAAAACGTAAATAATATTAAAATAGAAATAATATTCTGTTTTTTTTTTTTTTTTTTGTTTTTTTGTTTTTTTGTTTTTTTTGTTTTTTTTTGTTTTTTTTTTTGTTTTTTTTTTTTTTTTTGTATTGATAGATATTGGAAAAGTACAAATATGTATGTATTTATAGACTTATTTGAATAAGTAATAACAATATACACTAAACAAACTAGACATTTAGAGATTAATAGGTCTTGTGTGAGATCGTGGAATGCGAAACATATAATAGTTTTTAACGAAAATATAATTTTTTTTTAATATCATAAAGAAAAGATATTATATCTTCATTAAAAAGTATTACACATCTAACATGAAACAAAATCACCAAGTTTTTGTGTTCAAAAATAATAAATTCACATAACTTTAAAAGGAGAATTATAACAATAACACACTAGGTGAATTTTTATATGGGATTTGACAAATGATTTTTTTTATTTGACCACAAGTTTTCCTCATCAATCAACTAAAATTGCGCCCGGGATCAATTTTATTTGTACAAGTAGAATCTCAAGGGCATTAAAATAGATTTCAAGATTTGACAAGTAATTTAATTTTGAATTAAGCAAAGTTAGTTCATTATGACTACCAGACATTGAATGTTTCTAATAAAAAAAGTAAAAATAAGTAGATCTCAATTAAACTTTTAATGACACATTTTAATAGTATAATATAATAGATCTCAATTAAACTTTTAATGACATATTTTTTTACATTAATTTTAGAGGAAAATGTATTTTCTCTCAATTTTAGTCCAAAACTTATTACAATTGCAATATACATTCCTAACTTTTTTAAAAAGTTGTAGTTTTTAACTTCAAGATCAACAAAAACTATTAAATTATTGCTTAGTACATAGGTATTTTAATACTTAATATTTCTTATTTTTTGAGTACTACTGACTCTATTACAATGCAGTATTTGTTCTTAACAAAAGACAAAAGAGTCAATAGTCCACCTCTACTAAGGCTCAAACCTACAACCTCCTACATAGGGGAGCAATTTGGTGCCAATGGACCACAAGGTTCTTGACAATAAATATTCTTATTTAATTATATAATATCTTTAGTCTCAAATTTTCATTTGTAAAATAAAAAGTTTGATTTTAATAGGTTCGTGTAGAAAAAATAGGGACGATGTACCATAATTAAAGGAGAAAAATTTAGGAAAGAATGTTGTCAATTCTCTATATTGCCGATTAAATATCAAAAATGAAAAAGTTATAAAGAATAAGGACAATAAAATTTTAAAATAAACGTGTACTAAGTATTCCGTAATATTTAATAGAGTTTAATAGTTTTGTTGATCTAAGGGTTAAAACTATAACTTTTTTGAAGGGTTAGGAGTGTATATTGCAACAGTAAAAAATTAGAGACTAAAATGACTAGCAAAAAACAATTGATGGGACTAAAAATGTATTTTTCCTTAATTTTATTTGTATACAATAAATTAAGAAAGTAAATTTTTAGATCAGGATATATACCTTGCAAGCTAAGTGGACTTGATCTATAATAATGATAATTTTTTGAGTACTATTGACTCTGTTATAATGTATAGTAGTATCTGTCTATACCTACTTTCTAAACATATTGAAACACAGAATTAATATCTCATTTAAATTCGGACGTATAACATTCCATTTGAGAGAACCACAATTATACTGCATGATCACAAAGTCCTTTGACATATAACTACTAAAGATTGATCTAATTCAATTATTCAAATGATAAAATCCTTAGTAGAAGTATTAAATATTGTACAGCTATATAATATAAGAAAACAACAAAAAAGAACTCCCCTTCAAATAAATTTTAAAAAAGAAAACACTCTTGCTGTCTTGCAGAGCAGAAGAAGTGGCCAAGAATCTGACACCTCTGGGATAGATGCCCAACCAAATTCAAAATTAAAAAAAAAAATAGAACTGACAATCATTAATTAATTTTATATAATTATTAAAAAAATTTAATAAAAAATTGAAGTAGCAATTAAAGTTTTTATTAGATCAGAAGTACTGTATACTGTTTATTATTTAATTTTACACCAACCAACAAGCTCACTGCATGCGTACATTAGGAAATTAATTATAGGGAAAATAGTATATATGGTCGTTGAATTATACTCTCTTAATTATTGTCGTGTGTGATATAGGGAGGTAAAAGCTTTAGAAAATTAGGTTTGGGTCTGTTACGAAAATTTAAATGGTTGTTATATTCTGGATCATGGTTCGAAAAAGACGCCGGTTCTTTATGTAAAGAAACGATTGTTGTTAAATTTTAACAAATCTCGTATTTTTTGTGTTTTTATAACAAAATGAAAGTACATTGCATCTAAATTGAAACTGAATAATTTGTCTAGCATATATTATCAAATGAAATTGTAATTGAATTGAAATGATACTTTAGTTGTGTTGAAATAAAATTGAATAACATGTCTCACATATTGAGTGTATATTGTCAAATAGAACTGTAGTTGAATTGAAACGATACTTTAGTTTTACTGAAATGAAACTACAGTATGTATAAAAAAACTGAATAACATGTCTCACATATTGAGTGTATATATATTGTCAAATGAAATTCTAGTTATATCAAAATGATACTTTAGTTGTATTGTAATGAAACTACAGTGTATACAAAATGAAACTAAATAACAGTTTCACATATTATATTTGGGTGTATATTGTCCCAATGAAACTGTAATTGAATTAGAATTATAATTTAGTGATACGGTGTTGTAATAAGACTACAGTGAGTATAAAACGAAATTCAGTAACATGTCTCGTTATAATAAGACTATTGTATGTACAATGTCGAATGAAATTGTAGTTGAAATAAAATGAAACTTTAGTTGTGCTGGAATGAAACTACAATGTATATAAAATGGAACTGAATATGTTATACTAACCGGTGGCAATTTGATCTTTTTGCGTATTGGTCAAACTTAAGGTGCGTAGTTTTTGTGTTTAAGGTGCGTCGTGTTCCTTTCTTAAGGTGCATGGTTTTCGTGCTTAAGGTGCATCAGCTCTTCAGTTGAGAACTTAAGGTGCGTTTTCTGTTGAAACTTAAGGTGCGTCATTCTAAAGCTTAAGGTGTGTCGTTTCAAAGTTTAAGGTGCGCTATTTTAACATTTAAGGTGCATCATTTTAACACTTAAGGTGCATCAGTTATATGTAAGTTTTCCTCGTATAATATATATTATATATTAGAGGCTTTAAATTAAGTGGTGCAAGTTGACTAAGCTTACTAAGTAGTTTGGTTGTACTGAATAACTAGAAGTTGTTAGTCAACCACTCTATGCCTAATATAAAACATAGATTGATGGGGTACAAGCCATACTCATTATATAGCACATTCAGTTACGGTACTTATATTGCTCAATAGACACCAATACACCATTTGTGGGTTTGAGTCAAGTATGGGACAAATGGCTGACGGTCTACCGTTCAAGAGGCAACGCAACAAGACATCAACTCTGGTTGGAGGTCAACACTGCTTCCACTTCCGCTACTACGAGATTAGGTTTCTCGTAAATTATTATTCAGTATCGTTAGATTATATTTAGATCTAACATTATACACTTAAGGTGCATACGTTTTACACTTAAGGTGCGCCATTTTAATGCTTAAGTTGCGTGATTTTACTACATACTTAAGTCACGCTTAAGGTGCATCATTTTAAAAGCTGAAGGTGCGCAACGTTAAGACTTAAGGTGCGCCATTTTAACATTTTTTTTGAATACTATTAAATCTATTACAAGGTAGTATCTATTCTATATTTCTCTAACTACTGCAGCACAAAGAGTCAATACCTCATCACCAGGGTTCGATCCTGTGACCTTCCCTCAAGGGAGCCATAGAGGTCCATCATTTTAACATTTAAAGTGCGTCTTTGTAACATTTTTAGACTTTGCTTCTACTTCCAGGATGTGCATTTTTTTTTTTTTAAATTTTCATTAGATTTGAGCTGTTGATCTATATTTGGTCAACAACTCAGATCTCACCACATGTTCGCTCAGATCTAGCTTTTTGCATTTAGGATCTCAATTGCACTATCCGTTTGACTTAAATTATCAATTTGACAATTTTCCCTTTATTTTAACAAACAAACATAGTAACGATACTAAATGATGATTATTGTTTCAAATGGGAGATCACATGTTCAAACTCCAACAGGGACATTGATTGTGCTTCAATAGGTTTAGAAAGTATGTATAGACAAATAATACATAGTAATAGAGTCAATAGTACTCAAAAAATCTGTAATACTATTAATTATGGAGTTGCATACATTTTTTTTTTTGAATGCTATTGACTCTATTACAATGTAGCATCTTCTCATATATGCTTTCTCAACCTACTAAAACATAAAGAGTCAATACCCCACAATGGTACATCTTATTTTACATTTTTGAATATTTCATATTTTTTTTAAAAAAAAAAATTGCATATTAAAAAAAGGGAGAAATATAATGAATATAAATACAAAATTGAATATTTATTTATTGTTATAGAAGTGGCAATAAATCCATTTATTTAAAATTAAATCTGGTTATTGAATTGAACAACGACCCTGTCTACAACATTAACTGCAACATTTAACAGTGCAGAAAAAGGGCATCTCTCCCATCGCCCAACAAGCCAAGAAAATATATTCATTTCTCTTCTTCTTCATCATCGATCCAAGGTAAAAAAAAATGGGGAAGAAAATGAAGCTTCCATTTCTGTTCAGAAGCTCAGAAGCATGGCCGCCATGGCCGAGCTGCGGCTTTATTGGCAATCCCAAAACGCTTTCCTTCCGAGCCGATGGCGACAGTCACAGCATGTTAAAGACTCTGAACTCGGCGTATGTGGTTGATGGATGTTCCTCCGCGAGTTGGGGTGAGTCTCCGGCGGTGGCGGCGGCGGCGGCGGAGAGCTTCTTGTCGGCACCGGAAAGTTTTGGTGACGGCGGCGAGTGTGTAGAGAATGTGATTCGCCGGTTGAGGTCGTCGGAGAGGCTGTTCTTCGAGCCCAGCGGAGCGAGATCCTCGAAGCTGTTGGAAGAGGAAGATCAGCCGCCGAGGAGGGTGGCCGGCGGCGGGGAGAGTTTTGCGTTCAAGGAGAGTGTGGAGATGGAAATCGCTTCCAGAAACCCTTTTGCTGATTTCAGGAGATCGATGGCGGAGATGGTGGAAGCCCACGGCGGCGGGTTTCCTCAAGATTGGAAGTTTCTGGAAGATCTCCTGGCTTGCTATCTGAGAATCAATGGGAAAAGCAGCCATGGATACATAGTTGGAGCTTTTGTGGACTTGCTGGTTGAGCTTTTCATGAATCAGAGTTTAGCCAATGAAGAATCTGACACCATTAATGCCGCTTCTTCCTCTTCATCCATGGCTTCTTCTTCTTCTTCATTAACATCTTCAATCAATACTTATAGCCATTGTCAACTATCTTCTTCTTCTTCTTCTTCTACTACCCATTCCTTCACCTCTCCTTTATCTTTTTGTTCTTCTTTGTCTTTGCTAGAGGAAGCTGAGGATGAGACTGAGAATCCCATAGACAATGCATCTTCATTCTTCATCTTCGTCTCCACATTTTTCTTGAATTAATTCCAAAAAAGAAAAAAAAAGTATAATAGTTTGTATTATACTGGCTGGCCTGGATGGGTTGCATT
Source organism: Ipomoea purpurea (assembly GCA_009835305.1). Taxonomy (NCBI): domain Eukaryota; kingdom Viridiplantae; phylum Streptophyta; class Magnoliopsida; order Solanales; family Convolvulaceae; genus Ipomoea; species Ipomoea purpurea. The sequence continues at coordinate 11,367 of VALG01005270.1, forward strand.
ATATTAATTTAATTTGTATGTGGTAAACATTTCCACTGGCTTCTTAATTACTCACTGTATGCATGCGTGTACTTTTAGCCTTATTTATGGTACATGAACATTTTTGAAAATAATAACTATATCTTGTACTCTTGCTTGGTCTAGCTAGGTTTCATTTCAATGATTAATATATTACACTACATGTGTGAAAATCAATGGCATATAATACACCATATCTACTCTGCTTAGTGAGTGATATTTTAAATTTTTAAGCTTGTTAGAATCAATTAAGCATCTTATCACTACACTATAACCCTACCTAGCCTAACCAAGATTGCTAAAGATACAAACTTGTAGCCCGCACAGGCTTAGTTCATTGGTTCAGTATTTAGGAGAAGAGACCAAGGTTCGAACCTCGGGAAAGACAATATGGAGATTATGTCCAAAGTGAACAAATTCCTTGTGCACACAAACATTGGCCATGTTTGCTGAATCATCGAGTCATCATGATTTACATTCTCTCAAATGATTTATGTCAACCTAAGGGTGTGTGTCCGGGGAGGGGGGGAGGGGAGAAGATCAAATTGTAATCACAAGTCATAATTCGAATCCTACTTGCTGAATCACATCATGCTTTACAGCTCAAAATGAATTCAAACCTGGGGGGGGGGGGAGAAGGATACAAAACTTGTAATCACAAGGTCATGAATTCGAATCTAACTTCTTGTTTGACCAGTCAACCTAAAACTAGTTTACTCCTTGTGGTCTTTTTGCCGACTAGTAGAATCCACATGCTCTCAAATGATGTATGTCAAACCTGGGGGTGGGGGGGGGGGGGGAGAAGGATTACAAATTGTAATCAAAGGTCATGAATTTCGAATCCTAACTTTTCTTAGTTTGAACAGTCAACCTAAACTAGTTTACTTCCTTGTGGTCTTTGCCGACTAGCTAGAATCACAATGGTGAGATTTACCCGGTGCAATCGGATAGTGACGGTAGGTTTCTCTTGTCACTAAATTTTATTTCTTTATAATTACATAACAGTTAGCATCATGTTTTCGAATGTCAACCGCGCTACTATGCATTTCCTAATGATTCATCGGCAACAGCATACTAGGTTTTTAGACCTCCAACAACAAATAGTTAAAATTATTGTCTTCAACTGAGATTTATTTATTTATTTTCCTAAAATTTCAAGTGTCTTCCTATATTTTATATATATGGAATCCGTATAGGAGGAAGAGCAATGACAATAGTTTAGTATATTTTGTTTGGAGTGAGGAAGTGAAAAGTAGCTGAGTTGCTTCAACGGGCATTTGGGTTGTTAATTAATGCTATGCTGAATTTCAAGGTGTCCATTTTTGTTTTGTTTTGTTTGAGGATGGACCTGTCCCTAGCTGAATTAGTACAATGTATGTGCAGGAATTTTTTTTTGTGTTCCTTCTTTTCACGTTTTAATCATATCGCCAATATATATTATATATATATATATAATATATATATATATATATATATATTTTTTAATATATATATATATGAGTTCAGTTCAAATGAGGAACAAACTATTTTAATTATAGGACTTTAGCGACAGATGTAATCGTGTACCATTATGTCTTATCATTCTGTGCATGGCCTAATGTAATTGTGTGCCATAGTTGTATGGTGTCCACTACGTTACATAGGTTTTATCGTGTGGCTTAGTCTATATGTTGTGTGGCATGACCTAATGTAGTCTGTGCCATACTTCGTATGTTGTGTTGCATATGTTTATTAATTAATAGAACCTGAGTTCGAATATGATGTTTAAATATATGGCCTAGTGTTTCACTGTGTTTATTTAAAATTGTGCACTGATACTAATTTTATCGTGTGTCAATTATTTGTCCACGCTCTCTTTATATACTATCTCATGTGAAACTCAACACTAATATATATCATATACTATATATATATATATATAATTATATATATATATATATATATATATATATATATAATATATATATATATATATATTATCTATACTAATATATATAAATATAATAATCAATATAACGAAAAAACGCTCATATGTGGTCACTGTCATTAGGGTGTGGTCATGTGGTCGTATCTGGGTCGTTAATCAGCTTTAATCTAAACGGAGTCGGATAATTCTGAAGAATTTTCGGGAAAACGTTTTAGTAAGTTGGGGTGTTATGGTAATTATACAAATGACCATTTATAGGGGGCGGGTTCCAGAATACACCAACAGTGTTGCAACATCACACCAATAGGTAATAAAACACACCACAGTGAAACACACCAATGGTTATTCCCGGTGTTTAGGTAATTACAATCCATTTATAGCGGTCGTGTTCTTGGAATACACCAACAGTGTTGACAACATGCACCAATTAGTGTTATTAATACACACAAACAATGTGATTTCCCTATTCCGTCTGTTTTATGAACAAGTTTACCTTACAGTTCTCTGGGTAGGAGAATGTGGCCGAAAATTACTAGAAAAAAACTTGATTAATATGAATCATTAGATCTATCTAATCTAATGGTCTAATAATTGACCATATGACCACACCTCAACAACATTGCCACATGTGAGCACTCCTCTCTCTCTCTCTCTCTATAATATATATATATATATATATATATAATATATAATATAAATATATATATATATTATATATATTATATAGGGTCGCCTCAGGTGGCGAATAAGTGTCCAGGAAGAAAATGCGAACGACCGGGGGGGGGGGGGGGGGGGGTATCAGCGCGCGACACGTGTCCAGATCTAATAACTTAAAAAAAAAACGCGGTGGCCATTTTTGTAAATAATTGAACATCGAATGTGCAAAGTAAAATCTCTTTATGTGCCACCTTATTATTCATCATATTAGGTGCATGTA